>CACVCL010028414.1:0-103182 GCA_902729485.2 Mus minutoides
CCAGTGCCTGGCAAACAGGAAAGTGGTTGCTCACAGTCAGCTATTAGTTGGAACACAGGACTCCCAAGGAAGGAGCTAGAGAAAGTACCCAAGGAGCTGAAGGGGTCTTCAACCCTCTAGGTGGAAGAATAACATGAACTAACTAGTTCCCCCTGCGCTCATGTCTCTAGCTGCATATATGGAAGAAGATGGCCTGGTTAGCCATCATTGGGAGGAGAGGCCCCTTGGTCATACAGACTTTATATGCCCCAGTACAGGGGAATGCCAGGGCCATTACGTGGGAGGGGGTGGGTAGGGGAGCAGGGCGGGAATGCGGGAGGGTAAGGGGAAATTTCTGGATAACATTTGAAATGTAAATGAAGAAAATATCTAATAAAGAGAAAAAAAATAAAATAAAACACCGGCACGAGCATCCCCCCCTCCCAAAAAAAAAACAACCCAGAGACCTTGAAGGGATGGTAGGTGTTTTGCCTGTTCCCGGAGAACCAGGCCCCCTATAGATTTATGACCATCAGTCATGTAAGGGCAACACTCCAATCCCCTCCACAGGTAGAGGACATGAAGTGTGCTCATGTAGGTTCAAGACAGATCTCTATTTTATATGAGCTACCTAAAGGTGTGGAGGGCTTAGCTAATAAGCTTTCCTTCCCAGACATTCCTCCCTGAAAAAAAGGCTTTTAACCTCAGACCCTCTTTGAGAAGTGGGGTATGGTTTACTCATGCACTTTCCTCCATGACAATTGATGCCTTAAAAACATGGACTGCCTCTTTTCATCGGGATTCGCAGTGGGGAGCCATAGAGAAGGCCTTTGCCTATAGAGCTACTGTCTAATCTCTCTGTGCTCCCAGCCTCCTGTGCCACCAAGCTCAAACCTGCCACTGCAGTCAAGCCAAGGATCTCGCCCCTTTTCCACCCGGCACCAGGCTAGATCTAGCCTGCAGCCCCCACTCCGTTCTCAGCTCTTTCACTGGGCCCAGTGGCGCCTGGGTGTCCGAGAGCCTGAGAACCAGACTGCCCAGCCTGGTCACAGGCCTGGGGATCCCTGAAACCAGCTCCAGCTCTCCAGTGCCTCAGACTGCGCTTTCCTACTCCCAGAGTGGTGTCCCAGGGCTTCCCTACAGCCTGACACCCGCCCAGCAGCAGGATGGGGTAAGCATGGTCAACTGCAGCCAAGCCCTGTGGCATACTAGAGACTTTCTGATTTTGCTTAAAAATGGCATTTGTAAAACATGCCAACATAAACAATTTTGCTATTGTTTTCTCTAGTAAACATTAGTACATCATCTTGAATACCTATTTGGGGAAAAAAAGAAGCACCATGGTCATGTGAGAGTCATTCAGCCCGTGAGTGAGGAGACAGTACTTCTGATGCCATTTCAGCTAATGCACCTCAGCTCTGGATAGTGGAAGGAAGGATCCAAGGTGTCCATGCTAAATGAAACATATATTATTTCTTAAGATAGAAAGTTATAGTCCAGGATTTTCTGCAGACCTTAGATGTGTAGCCTAGTTTCCTAATAAATGTTAGATACAGTCCTCTGTAGCGAAGAGAGGAAAATGACCGTGAACTTGGTCTATATTTCCTGTAAGTTAAGACTGCCATTTCAAGCCTTATCATTTCCCCTTTTCTGATAGGCGTTTTATCTTTAAATGAGAGGTGAGGATTTGTCAGGTCATCCTCCTGCCTGATTGCCTGCCAGGAAGAACACAATTTCCCTATTCATTTATCTTTAAGAATCTTTTCTGGGCTCTTACCTTTCTCCTAGTACTTCTTTAGAAGTTGTCTCCCAGATGAAGATCTCTGTTCCGCTCTCTTCCTGTTTACACTGGACATTTAAACTGAGTACTGTTATCGATTAATGTGGATAGATTCTACCTCCAGGAAGCAACATGGAAGGAAAAAAATCAATATTTTCTCCCAAAGATAGTGCAAGAAAATGAAATAAGTAAATGGGAAGCCTTTAAAGCCATCTTTTCTCTATGAATAGTCCTTGGGAGAAGCATTTATTCCCTGAACTTTGCACTTCTGTTAAAACCATAAGCCTATGTTGGATTGATATAAATACTTGGGGTAGGAATCCCTGCAGTAAACAAAGATGGACATACTGAACTTGTCAGGGATGTGACCGCAGAGAGTGAGCCAAATTTTAGTATTTGGTTGATACTTTCTAAAGCAAATAAACCCTGAAATTGTTCCCTCTGTTCCTGATTTTGGACCAACAGGCACAGAATACCAGCATGTTGCCAAGATATGGGATGCTAAGACAGAGTGCTATATCCACATTTTGGCCTGCTAGAAAAGCAAGGAAGGAGAGAGGGAGGCTCAGGAGCCTGTGTCAGCCTTCAGGGGTCTCTGTCCCTGCCCTACTCTTCTCCCTCTTCCTCTGCCATACCCTCATCAAGGAGGAAGCAGAGCACACATGGAGTCTACAGGTATGATTGGCTTCCTCTCTGTCAGAGTTGGGGCTGGGTCCCTGGGCTGAGTAGAAGAGAGCCACATTGTTAAGAAAAGCCCTTCAGGCAAGAGGAAGAAGATAATTGACAGTTCCACTCAAGTGGACAGAGGAAAAATTACCACGTGTGTGTGCCTCTTGGTTTGCGGTGCAGTGCTTCAAGCAGGTTCAGACAGGTGTGCTTCCCAAGCCTCCCTCACTCACTCACAGCACCGATGTGATTCCATTCAGTGGATAACGGTTCTGCATTAGCACGGCCCATGCTTTGTCTCTTCCTCGCTGAAATAAACCATCCTGAAATGCCTCACGCATGTGCCTCCTAGGGCCAGACACTGCCCTGAACACACGCGCATGTCTGCTGTACCAGGGAGGGAGAATCATTTTCACCCGTTTCCTATTCTTCTTGGTCCACAGCTGTGTCCGCCATCCCTAATGCTTTAGTCCTTTGCTTTTCTCTCAGAGATGAAATTTACAGCTGGCTTTCGGGGAACCAAGCTGCTGTCCCTTGCAACTGATTAAAATAAAGTCAACCAGATGAAAAATCTCTGGTGCATTTTCATGCAAGTAAGAAATTTGGCTTTCAGTACAAAGTAATGAGACAAAATCTGGGGACAGGAATCCTATATGACCTAAGGTTGAACATCCCACATACATTATTTCAAAATAGGAAATCAGAAATGACAAGAAGTAGAAAGAGAGTAGAGAGTTAATTTTTCCATATATCCAGGTTTCCAGGTAATATTAAATTCTCTCTTTCACATCCCTTCGAGTTCCTGTGACTACGCTATAGACCTAATATAGGCTAGGAGTTTGTGGATGATAACCAGTCTCATTAACTGCCTGTTACTATCAAATAATGCCAAGCTAGTTTAATTACTGTGGCTGTATAACACATTAAAATATCACAAAAGTTTCATTTGATTTTTTTCACAAAGAAAAATATTAAACTGACATTGTTGAATTGCCTCTTTAAACCTAGTGATATTATAAAATTAATTTATTAATTTTTAAAGAACTATCCTTAAATATAGAGAAATTAACTTACTATCAAGATGTTTTAATTCAATCAATTTTTAAGTTTTTAGTCGGGTAGTTTTCCCTTCTTATTTGTGTGTTACTTGTCCATTTTTATCTCATTGCAATGACCAGACCAGTGTTAAATATACTATTGGTGTTTCAAAAAACCTTTGTTTTTAATGTTACTATAATAATCTACATCACTCAAACAATAAACAAAATATTCTGCCTCATCTTGACATATAATTCTTTTTACATGTTATTTCTTATTTCTCATAAATTTACATTAAGTGACAATGGATGTCTCTAATATAAATTGAGGTCATCACACTTTACTTAATTGTACCTGTTAGCATGATATATTATAGTAGATAAATCATTGGAAAATCTGTATGATTCTTGATGGAATTTGCTCAGTATTGGTGATCTTATTCATGCTAGGCAAGTACTCTGCCATTGAACAATACACTCAGCATCCTTTTCTTAATGAGACAGTCCAGTCTCCTTTGCTTACATGGGCTTGCCTTGAACATTCAGTCTTTCTGCTTCAGCGTGAACATGGTGAATTATCTCTATAATCTTATGGAAAAATAGTCTATATTTGTATCTGTAAATGTGCTGTGGTTGTGTGTGTGTGTGTGTGTGTGTGTGTGTGTGTGTGTGTGTGTGTGTGAAATCAACATTATAGCATTTTGATCATTTGGAGAAAATCACAAGTAAAACAACCAGGTCCTGAAATTGGGATCAAGGTTTTCTTCCAGTTTATGTACTGACTTTATTTTCAGTTTTCTATGTATTTCTTGGTTGATATCCTGTTTCTTTTTGGTTGAATAGGTTTTTTTGATTTTGTTTTGTTTGGTTTGGTTGGTTGGTTGTTTGGTTTGGGGGGCGGGGGGCTGTCCTGGAACTCACTTTGTAGAGCAGGCTGACCTCAAGCTCAGAAATCTTCCTGCCTCTGCCTCTCAAATGCTGGGATTAAAGGTGAATAGGTTTTTATATGTTTTGTTTTCAAAAACAATTGCCTACCTTATCTTATGATTTAAAACACCTAGCTTAAGTCTTCCATTTTTATGTCTTTAAGAGTTTCTCTATGACTGATATGACCTGTGTGTCAGTACAACATAGCTGGGATGTGTGCCTGTCTTCTTCAAGTAGAATGGAAAAACACACGAAAAAGAGGAAGAAAGAACATATCCCTGAGATGCCCAAACCACAGAACAACCCTGAGGCAGATCTGGTGCCAGAATTCATTCTGTGAGCATACATGATAAATCAAGTTAATCTGGTCATAGGCAATATTACCCACACATATCTAGCAGAAATAAAAGCAGATCTAAGAAAGAACATTTTAAGCTCAGGCTTAAAGAAATTGTGAGATAAAATGCCTAGGAACCTCTCTCAAAATGATGTGTGTGTATGTAAATGTGTGTATATGACATATAAATATGGAAATATATGTATATATCCATAAAAAAAACAAACATGCACACAAAGATATATACTTCTTTGATCAATAGTCATTCTAAATTTAAAAAATGATAACAAATTTTATAATGCCCAAAGATTTAGGTATAATCTATCCCATAATACAAAATAACCTATTGAATATGTTTTTAAAAAATAAAAAAGCACTGGTAGTAAGCCTAAGGAGAAAAAAAACTGTCCAAATTGATCATGAAGATTCAAATGACCCAAATAAAACATTTGCCAATGAGAAGTTTGAAATTCAAAGGACAGATTAAACACAAAATTAAACAGATATGGGGAAAATGGTGAACTGATGAATAAATCAGAAAAATGCATTTAGAACTTAGCATGGAGAGATCAGAATAGGAAATACTTAAAATGGAATTGAGACATGAGGCTGGGATGAGGATCTCAAATGTACGTAGTTGGATTCCCATGAGAGGCGAGTAGAAAGCATGGGAAGGAAAATGCTAAGAGAACCAGGAGCTAATGGATTCCAGGGCTACTGACAAAGCTGAGTCCTTATATTCTAAAAATCCAGTGGGTTCATTAAAATGCTAACAAATTCAAAGTTCTGGAGATTCAGGTAAAACTTCAAAACACCAAGGCCATAAAAGAAAAAAAAATAACTGCAATGGCCTGAAGTCAAATTAAAGATTGATTTCTAGAACCTAGCTCACAGTGGAATCACATCTTTTTTTTTTTTTTTTTTTTTTTTTTTTTTTTTTTTTTTTTTTTTTTTTTTTTTTTTTTTTTTTTTNTCTGCCTCTGCCTCTGCCTCTGCCTCTGCCTCTGCCTCTGCCTCTGCCTCTGCCTCTGCCTCTGCCTCTGCCTCTGCCTCTGCCTCTGCCTCTGCCTCTGCCTCCCGAGTGCTGGTATTAAAGGCGTGCACCACCATGCCCGGCAAAATCACATCTTTAAAATCATAATGACAACTCTCTCAATATATTGTTGCATACCAGCAAAACAAATTTCACAAGTGAGGGCGATGACGCTTCTGTGAACTCAAAACCTGAGTGACTATTTCTGTGGGGCCATCATTTAAGAAACTTTAAAATAAGATGCTTTGGAAAGAGAAGATATGAATAATGAGAAGATCTGATATCCAAGAAGGAAGCTTGGATAAATATGAACAAACACTCTTAGTGTCAGAAAAAACCTGAGGAGTCGAGTTAATCCTGGACAATGGAAGCATCTAAGTCATAGCTGAACTGAAGTGTTTTGGGATTCTAGTGTTGTTCAGTAAAGGATAAAGATATTAACTTGCTTTTAACTTTAAAGATAATAGGAATATTTAAGTGTAAAAAGGTCTTTTGCAGTTGTAGGTAAACATGTAAACTTCCAAACTAGGAGGAAACAGAATAAATGGGTTAAAGAAGACACTTCAGTTGGGGAACAAGGAGGAGGAGGAGGAAGAGGAGGAAGAAGAGGAGAAGGAAGAGGAGGAAAAGGAAGGGTGTGGGGAGAGGCCAACAGCAGCTTGCTACCCAAACATAAGGACCTGAAGTCCCAGTCCCAGCACCCACATCAAATGTTGGGCACTTAATCGCAGCACAGCACTGGGGACTTGGAGACTACTGGACTCTGGGCACTTAGTCACAGCGCTGGGGACGTGGGGATGTGGGGACCACTGGACCCCAGGGGCTTGTTGATAGCCAATCTGGCTACCTGATGAGTTCCAGCTTTCTCAAAACTTACTCTCAAAAACTAAGATGTAGAGTGACTGAAAACGGCTCCTGGCACCAAGCTCTCGTCTCCACATGCACACACACTCCACACCACCACATACACTCTCACACCACACACAAAAAAATGTAAAAAATGTATAACAAAAGGATAATCTTTTTGTCATTTTTCAAAAATCAACCAACATTGAAAAAGTCAAATAAAATAAAAAATAAGATTTCAACTCACAAATGATTCTAGATATTTAAGAGGTTCGAATATGTTATTAAAATGTTCAAAATCAGGAAACTAGTAATACTTCAGTAGAAAATAAAAAGTATTTTTAAATGACAAGAGAAATTGGTAAATGTATCATCAGGCATTTCTCTCATTGATTGGTCAATCAGTCAGTTGTTGTTAGAACTTAGCTGGGAAGAATCTCAAAATTAATTCTATTGTACTCATGTAAAATGCTAATTCATAGGAGATGGCTTTGGGTAAAGCACATGCTGCACAAGCATGAAGACTGCTTTGGGGTAACCAGGACCCACTTAAAAAGCTTGGAGGGACCTTTAATCCCACCACTGACAAGACAGCCAGATCCCAGTAAATGTATGGCCAGCAAGCCAGACCTATATGGCAAAGTTCCAAGACAATGAGAGAGCCTGTCTTCAGTAAAAGGTAGGAGGCAGATGATACATGCAGGGCTTCATGAGACTAAAAGGTGTTACAATCATCCGATGGATGGCAGGACTTCTAAAAATCAATAGGGAGAGTATTGCTTATTAGGTAAAATAGCTACTTACAGATAGCCTTAGATCACTAAACTCCAGTGAGCTGGTTGCAAGACTGTCATTTTCTTTAAAAAATGCCAGTAGCTGCTGCCCTTACAGCTCTGGTGGAAGTTTGCTGAACAGACCCAGGCTTCCTAGCTTACCAGAGCATTTACAACTTGAATTGTGCCATTGGGGGTCAAGGGCAGCAGCCTGCAGTCCTGGGAAAGCTAAGTTATGCTGAGATGGCAACCTTGAAACCCCCATGACACAAGTTGAATAGAGAGGGTTTTTTCCCTGACTCTCTGTCTTTTCCCATGTGTTTATATAAATATCCAGAAACCCAAGTCCCTTAATTAAAATCTTCCAAAGTAGGAAACCTGAAGCACTTCCACACACTAATGTACCATTAAAAGCAAAAGCACTCAAAGACTTAACCCAAAGATCATCTTGTT
The DNA here is from genome assembly GCA_902729485.2 of Mus minutoides. Classification (NCBI taxonomy): domain Eukaryota; kingdom Metazoa; phylum Chordata; class Mammalia; order Rodentia; family Muridae; genus Mus; species Mus minutoides. The sequence goes on from CACVCL010028414.1 coordinate 7,832, forward strand.
CAAACCCTGTTATGCTAGCCTACTCCTAGAGAACTAAATGTGTTTTTTTAATCACTTTTGCAAAACAACTCTTCCATGCAAATTTTAGCAATTAGAATTATAAGCAGAACCATGTTTTTCTATCAAAAATGATTTCCTTTCTCAGTTCCTTACTATTATTCTTAGCAATACCTATTGGTATTGAAAAGCTTTGATCTACCAAATTGGAAAAAAAAATCGTAAGATACCTGAAATCCAACAACCATGATTGACTTTTGACAACACGTGTACATGTATGGGCACATGTGCACAAACACATATATACACAAAAGCTAATTCAACATCTAAAAACTTAGATTCAAAAGCAATTGTAGCACTTGGGAGAATAGACTGTATCTGTAGCCATTTAACAGATTTTAATGCATCATCTACACCATATTTTCTCAACACAATTTAGTTCAAACGTTGCTTTCTGCATTAGAAAATACCTGTATTTCTTCAGGTAGAATGCAAAACAAAGGTTTCGTCATGATAGTGTCATGTATACATATATGGATCGCTGCATAGCTTTTGTTGGCCTTAACACTGCCTTCCCTGTCCTTTCTCCTCCATTCCTGATAGTTTCCTGTTTTATCCCCAATAATGTTCCTTTAATGCTTTCTATTAACATGCCTGCAATCTATATATGAAAGAAAATGTTATATGTTGTCTTTTCTTCCAATGCCATCTCTTGTCTCCCCTTTAAACCTAAATTCTAGTAACATATTTGTGGCTTTTTGTAAATTTGTGTCTTCCAAATCTTAGTTTTATTTCAACTCTAGTTGACTTTTTGTGCGTGTGTGTGTGTGTGTGTGTGTGTGTGTGTGTGTGTGTGTGTGTATGTTTCATTTTATCTTCTAAAAGTGCCTTTAGCTTTGGAGTTGAAGCCATGGTCCTTTAGTCTAAATTTTAATACAAATTCTCAAAATTTGTTCAATTCCAAGAATAAAAAGTAATCAGGTTGTTCTCTGTTCTCTCATTATTACACAAGAATCATTTCAGTTTGAATCTTAGGATTTCTTTTTGTATTGCTCTCCTAGGAGGAGACAGCTACTGTAAATGGGAAAAACTTGTCATGCACCATTACCAGTGTTAGAGACTGGAAAAGAGTACCTCTTGATGCTCAGCACACAGCTAACCTTTATGTCCCTTTAAAGCCTGCCAGTGATGGCAAGCAGAGCTCTCTTCTCCTGCTTCACTGATGAGGTAACTTTCTGTCTCTACAGAGATCTGGCACCTCACAAATGGAGAATGGCTTTGCACCCCTCCAGTGTGAAAAGGCTTCCTGAGCTTTTTAACTGATACATAATAAATGTGTTAAATGACATGTAATTAACGCCTGCTCTCTTAAGTACGTTTCAGGTTGCTATGATGAACTTAAGGAAGGAAGGGGTCATCTTGACTCACAGTTCAGGGTACAGTCCTTCATGGTTCAGGTGCTTTGGCAGCAGAAGTTTAAGCCCCTAGTCAGGTTGCATCTGCAGCAGGAAGCAAAGAATAGGTAGCATGATGGAAAGGATTTCTCACTGTGGGAGCATTCCCTGAAATAGCATGCATTTTTGCACAGATGAGCCTTTCCCTCTGTGCAGTACTAGTGAGGTGTGCATCACAGGTTAAAGGACGTTTGTCTGCTGCTTAGAAAGGTGGTTCCAGTTCCAGTGAGCTGAGCAGTGGACAATCTGATTCACCGTAGCACTTGGAGCACAGTGTTCCATCATATCCCAACAGTTGAGGTTATGTGGCAACACTGACTCTGTTTCCAAGGCTTGTCGCATTTTGAGACTATTCCCCTGTGTTTATTTTTGAAATTTATAAGCTATGCTTCCATGGGCTTAGTGAAATGGGGAAGGGAAGTACTTTTATTAAATAACTCATAGGAATAATTTGAGGAACATCATTCTTTTAGCTGATTTATTCTCTTCCTCCTGACTCTTGCTTTTACAAAGCACCTACTTCATGTTGTTTGATCTATGTTATAAACCTAGGTGGGTACAAGCTTATTAGGATTTTACAAAAATAAAAACAAAAAGATCTCTAAAATGTAGAGAGGCTAACTGGGCATATGCTTATGACATTCAATCTTTTATTTTTGTTTCTAAAATTATATCTATATACCTCAAATAGTATGTAATTTTATAATACAAAACTAGAGACATTTTAGAATCAAGTTGCCAACCCATCAGTGCCTTACTACATCCATTAATGTATTCTTCCTCCTCGATATTATTTTAACCAAACTCATGTGGATTTCTTTCACAGATTGTATTTTCCAGTGCCTTAGTTGCCTGAACGCCTTTAACTTTGTGCATTATTGGCTGCCTTGTGTTCTTCTAAATAAGGAAAGAGTCAGCCAAGCACTCAGGTTCTGTAATCATGGAAATTCAGCAAAAATAAATTAAGTGACAAATAAAAATGAAGGTATAGATGGGACAGGCCCTTGTTTCTGTTGTTGACTGAAAGATACAGAAGAATGGTGGTACTACTGTTCTCTCACCACAGAGGAGGGAGAAGAAAATAATCTCAAGTTTAAGGCCAGCTTGGGCTACACAACAAGACCTTATCTCACATATACACAGAGGACTCAAGGAGGAATATTAGGAGGAATATTCTGATTTCAAAGAGATAATTTATTTTTCAAGGTATCAAACAATGTAGAATTGTTATAATTTTAGTAAAATGTTTTACAACCTTCCTAGCACAAATATCTTTCTGAACAGCTATTTCATTCTCAGAACTTAAGAAAATAGGGTGTTTGTAATATAATATATAAAAGATTTACAATTTAATTATAAGAGAAAATAACCAATAAATGTAGCTGAACCCAGGTAACAGGTATTAAGGGTGCTTATTGTCCTCCCAGTTCCTTATCAAGAACTGATGACTTGTTTTCTAAAGTACATCTTCAGCCTTCTTCCTCCCCAGGAAAGCTGTAGCCAGTTCAGAAACAGCCTAAACCAAGATGCAGACATGGGTCTCAGTTTGCCTCCATTACTGCCTGATTGTTATGGTCACTTTCTACTTTGGAATCCAACTCTGGGCTGTGCTCTTGGGTTCCCTGCTTTAAGATGTATATTCCTGTTTTTCTCACACTGCAGAGTCATCGGAATGTGGTCCATCTGTGGTCATCCAAACCTCTGTCCCATTTGGAGTTCAACACTTGAAGAACAATGAGGCGGATGTGGAGAAGTTAATGATCCAGCAACTGGAAACCATTCTGCCGGGTTTGCCTCAGCCAGTTGCTACCATATGCCAAAAATGGATATATTCACAGGTAACCAGAAAACGTAGTGGAGTCTTCTGCATTGTCTAGTAGAGGAAATGAATGCTGGGATCCTTGGAGTTCGTATGGGTTCGTCATATTCATATGTAATTTCTATAGGTGTCATTGTCACACTATTGCTTGGTGAGATGTGCATGTCATTTTTACCAGCCTTGTCCACATCCCATCGCACTCTGAAATTCTAGGGTTTCTTATACAAGCAAGAGCAGTTGCACATCCAGATGCAGCTGTTTCTCTGGGGATTTTCCACATTGACACTGCGGCTGTATGGTAGCCACTTTAACTACCCGGAGCTTTGCTGTAGGTCACGTTAACACTGCATGCATATCTAGTTACCACGGTTTTCATTTTTATTGAGTTTCTACTTCAGTTTGAGTGGTGACAGCAGAGGTCTTTCATGAGTAACTCTAGAATATTGAACGGAGCTGCCTTCCAGGGTAAGCTAACCCTGCTTATCATTCTTCTAGGTTAGCCTTAAAGCTCTTAATACAGAATAAATCTTGACTTAAACACACACTCTTTTACTAGAGTTGGAATCCTGTTCTCGGAAACAGCTCTGGATCTGTAAACTCAGTTGGGAAGTCATTTGAGGGTCAGTGAAGCAAAGGTCGGATAGACTGATGACGGAAAGCCACAGAGACATGTGTTTTCTCCCGGTTCTGAGCCCACTGATTAACAGATTTGTGAGCACTATTGGTTATCCGAGCTGTAAAGCCTTCAGAAAAAGTGGTGTTTTGGGAAATTGCAGCAGATTTTGTATGTTTTAAAGGGCTTTCCAATTCAGAGGAAATAGTAAATTACTCACTAAAATATTACAGCAGGTCTGTGTTTACCCATATCTTCTCAAGTTAAATTATACAGGGGACCTCTGGAGGAAATATTTACTTAAGCATGTCGCAGTCACTTTAGAAGACTTTGCTCTTTCCTTTTAAAAGATTGAAAAAAATCTTAATAGCTAATGTCTCTAAATGATATTTATCTCAATTTTAAGTTGACTTGAAAAAGAAGCCAGAAAAAGAATCTTGTTATAATTTGAAGCTGGGTATATTGTATATAAGTCATTTTGCCTATTGTAAATACTTCTTTAAAAGAACAGTAAATTGTGACATTTGTGTGAGTGTATGAGTTTTTCTCATAATAAGTTAGTATTAGACTAAAAAATAATGTTTAAACCTACTCACATATAAATTTAAATCTACTCAATTTTATATAATCTAAAAATAGCCTTGTTCTAACCATAAAACTACCTATTCAAATATTGATGAAACAATATCACAAAGTTTTCATCAAAAGATTATTTTGAGTACAATGTATATTCAAACTCTAACAATGGTTTTTATTGCAATTTGGATGTTGAAATCATTCCACTGCATGTATAATTCTGTAGACATGGATGCTACACTTGCTGCAGAGCCTGAAAGGAGACAAGCTATTGTCCAGGCTTGAAAGCATGCATTTCCTACTGTTCACACACTTCTCTAGCATCTTGAACAACAATCTACAAGAGTAACACTGTCATTTGTGGTGAGCATCTCACCCCTAGATACTCATTAGAAAAGGGACTGACCAATGAAAGGTCAAGTGGCTTGAGATAAGTAAGGTTCTTACTTTCAGCTAATCTGCTCAACAGTACATCCCCACGCTTTTCAGTGGTCCATCTTAACCTTTGGAGTTTGGTAGGTAAGAGGGTGCCCCATGCCTTACCACCATGGCCTTGTCTCAATTAATCAAGGTAGATTTGTGTGTGTGTTGGATATAATGCAGCACTGAACTGATATGGTAATATAAATGAGAGGCAGAAAAGAAAGAGGAGCAGGGGCTATATTTTCAGTGCTCCCCACCCCCAATTCTGAGCAGAGACTGTGCCCTTAAGGAGGAAACCCAGCTGAATCTCTGTCCAGCCCAGGTCCCACACCAGCTTTCTTCTGTCTCTCCTCCATTCTCTTCCTTCTGGTCTCCATATACTGTCCCATTTCTTTTCTGCTCTTTCTTTGAAAAACAAAAAGCCAGAGCTCTAAACACCTTTATATTATGAAAGTTTCAATAAAACACAGAGCTAATATTCTGTTCTAAACAGTGCTACATGGTGTGGATTCTCTGTTGCAAACCCTGCAGGATCAAAACTTTTCCCCCATTAGTTTCTTTTCTTCTTTTTCTTTTCTTTTGTGACATTTGAACTGAATCTTCACAGTAAGTGCTAGAGGTGGGTGGAAAGGCTGGGCTTGAAGCTGTGCAACTCCAAAGCATGATCTATTTAATGCTGAGAGTAGAAATGAACTGGGATATGCAAATGTAAAATCCAGATAACATGGAATGTTAGTGAGGTGCAGAGTGGTAGCAACTTCATTAATGCCGAGTAGGGATACGAACTAGTAGAGACATAAGTAGGCAAGTTAGGAGCTTTTTAGAAATCTTGACAGGAAGAATAGAAAAATGGCTTGGCTAGAAAATATTTTTAAGGTACTGAAAATATTTTGCATCTATAATAGTAAATTGCATTATACATTTGTCCTAACCCATAGGATATACAATATTGAAGATGAATCTTAATGTAAGCTATAGGCCTGGGGTATTTTATTTTCCTCACTGCTATGACAAAAAATAAATGCAGTTTAAGTAAAGAACAGGAATTTGGGAGTAGGACCATGGTTTACGGGATTATGGCCCATCATGGCACAGCAGCTATGACTCCACGGGCAGCTGATCATATTGTTAGTCCTGCAGTCAGGAAGCAGAAAAATAGATGGACACTGATTCTCAGAGCACTTTCTCTTCGCTCTGTTTTATACAGTCTAGAACATCAGCCCTGTGAGAGCCCTTCCCACACTGAGCATGTGTCTCTTCTGCTCAATAAGCCCTCTCTGGTAAAACCTTCAGGGCATCCTTAAAGACACATCTCTTCAGCAATCCTAAATCAAGACACTGAAAGATTAGCCATCATAAGGTGACAGGCTGAGTCGATTTAGAGTCAGCCATTTCATTAGCTCACAAATTTGAAAGCTAAAAGTTCAAACAACATGACACTGGACCCAGTGAAGGCCCTGTTGCCTAAGTCACCTCATGGTGCATGGCAGCATCTAGATCAGAGCAAACAAGAGAGATTCTGTGGTGAGCCACAAAGCCAGAGTCAGATCTGGAGGAGCTGCTATGACAACTGACTCACAGGAAGTAGCTCTGAGTCTGATAACTCCAACTATCCTAACAACCCAACCAACTGCCACCGAGCTCCTTCCCCTCAACACCCGGCTGTGCTACATGGGGAACCAGCACCATGAACCCTGGGAAGACACCCACAAACCATGGCCACACCATCACATTTACCTTAAAAAAGTGCTCATGGAGGCTTTGCAGACGCTGCTGTCATTTTCCGCAGTTTGCTGCAGCCATGTTCAACCCCACCCTGTACTTCGACATCAAATCTTAAGGGAAAGTCTTAATACACATTTAGGGCCCAACTACTACCGTAGAGAAAGAACTTGGAGGTTGTTCGTATGTGGGAAAGCTTCTCATTCCCCTGTTGATCCCAATGCCCATCGCCCTCCCCCACATATCCACAAAGGCAGGAGGAAGGTGAGCCTGTTCACTTGCCTCTTTGCTAAGGAATGTCCACAGTGTCACCAATTTCTGTTCTGAAACCAGAGACTAACATCTGCCGAGGGCTCTAAGACTCTAAATTGAATTTTGTCTTAAATGACATGGTGGCACATTTTTGTGGGTGCTGCAAATTAAGGGGGAAAATGTCTTTGAGCAATTTGGCAACTGTTTCTGTACTCTCATGTAGGGGTTTGGATAAAATCCTTCAACTGCTGGGTATGGGTTTAACGTAAGAAAGCAGATTTTTTTTTAATGCTTCTCAGTTCTTCCATTTTATACCAATTTCCCCTTCATAATTTAGATGTTTATCCAGGTGATTTAATTTGGTGTCTAGTCCCTATAGCATTGCATTAAGGATTCTGGAAAAATTGGTTATTTTAATACTTTCAGCAGAAAACTGTTCACTGAAGATGGCTTTGCACATAACCTGACCCAGGGCACTCCGTGGCACTGCTGACCCTGCTGCTTGCTGCCTGCTGCCACAGCACTGGGCTCCTGGGCTTTCGCTTGTTTCAGTGTCTACCTCAGACACTCCTCAAGCTATTGCTGCTGATTGGTGCTGAGGTGTAACTATGATGTTCCCCATCCTTCCTTCATTAAAAAAAAAAAAAATTGGTCACCCATCCAGGTAACTAACCACACCTGACCCTGCTTAGCTTCCAAGCATTCAGAGTAGTGGTCTCTATTTAATGAAATGGAAGTTTTCAGCCTTCTATATTTCCTGTGTTTGATGCTTTCCTGAAATATGGTTGTTGTTTTTTAGGCTTCCCTTTTCTGCCATTTTTCTTTGAGCATTCATGAGTTGCCTTGCTGTTGTTGTTGATGATGATGATGATGATGATGATGATGATGATGATGATGATGATGTAGGCAGTGTTTCTCTGTGTAGCCCTGGCTTCCCTGAAACTCATTCTGTAGTTCAGGCTGGCCTTAAACTCAGAGACCTACCTGCCTCTGCCTCCCAAGTACTAAGTCATTGGTGGCACATTAAAGGCATAGAATAGAGAATGACCACCAGACTAGAGAGATGACAGACAGAATGGAGAAAGTAGCTTTTTCTAGCTATATATCTGATAGAAGGCTAATATCAATAATCTACAAAGAACCTCAAAAATTGGACACCAAACAATAAATGAGCATCTTAACTGAACAGACAGTTCTCCACAAAAGAAATGCAGATGGCTGGTAAGTATTTGACATCTTAAGCCATCTAGGAAATACAAATAAAACTACTTGGACATTGCTTGGCCCAAGTCAGAATGGCTGTCCTTAAGGAAACAAATAACACATCCTGGTGGGGATGTGGAGAAAAGGAGCCCTTTCTTACACACTGCTCAGGGGAATGTAGACTGCTGCAGCCACTATGGAAGGCAGTGTGGAAGCACCTCAGAAAAGGGAAAACAGAAGCCATTCTACCCAAGTATATACCTGAAGGACTCTAAGACAAAAGACAAAAATACTACAGAAATGCTTGTCCAACCATGTTTACTGCTGAACTACTCATACCTGAAAAAAAAAAAAAAAACAGCATAGATGTCTGTCAACAGATGAATGAATAAAGAAAGTTTGACATATGTACCCAGTGTAATTTTGTTTAGTCCTAAAGAGAAATGGCATTCTCAGGAAAATGAAGACAACTGGCTAAGATCATATAAAAGGAATCTAAGTGAAGTTTCTATAAAATAGCAAAGACAAAAAACTTAACTAGATATCATATACTACCAAGTGAAATCTCTGACACCAGGAAGGGGTTACATCCTGAGGAGTTGTTGACCAAAAGGGTCCCATAGACTTCCCAAATATTACAAGTTATTGCCAATATAATTGGTAATCTTTCACTACATGAAAGTAAGACTATATTTCTGAATATACTATTTAGCTGTGTCATTAAACTAAAAAACAAAAAATTGAGCTGATGCCCATCTGGAAACTTTACCACTACCAATTAGCAGTCATGGTGCTGGAAGGTAGTCTGCATACTGTCAGAAGACAAAGGTAATCATCGATATCTACCAGCTTTTGGCCTACAAAAATGACTTGCCTACAAGACCCACTGAAGCAATAAAAATACAAATGTTGCAAAAGTAACCAACCACCTTTTATAATTGAATTTGAGGCCTACTACATGAGAGGAAATCCACACCTGAAATTATTACATGAGACCAAGAACCTGATATTAAACAGGTCATGGGCTCTAAGTGAAAACCTACTACTATTACTCTTCTAAAGGAATATAACAACAAAAGCAACTCCTAATGATGTACTGCTTTACACACAGATCAGTGCTCCACCCTACCCTTATCAGAAAAGTACCTTCTTGCAGTCATTGGGAATTACCACAGACATCCACAATTAGACAATTTGCACAGAGTAAAGGACTTTGGCACACTAAGCCCTAAGTGGATTGTCTGCATCACACTTTTCTCCTTGAGGCTTACAGAAGAGGAGGCAGAAAGATTGTAAGTGCCAGAACACATAGATGGATAACTCCATAAAAACACCTTTCAGACACTAACGGGCTGATGCACATATGAACTCTCAGAGATTACAACAGCATACACAAGACCTGAACAAATTCAAGCTAGACAAAATCCTAGCATGGAGAAGGGGATGTAGGCACAAAGTCCTGGGGAGTATAAGAAGGCAGGCTGAACAAGCCATGGGGAGGAAGCCACTAAGCAGCAACCCTCCATGGCCTCTGCATCAGCTCCTGCCTCCAGGTCCTTGCCCTGCTTGAGTTACAGTCCTGGCTTCCTTCAATGATGGACTAAGATTTGGAAGTATAAACAAAATAAACCCTTTCCTCACCAACTTGCTTTTTGGTCATGGTGTTTTATCTCAGCAACAGAAACCCTGACTAGGACACCACTTGTCTAAGACCGCTTGGATTTTTCTCTCTGTACCCTTGACTCAGTCCTTCACAGAAACATCTCTACATGTAGGTGCAACTCATCTTCTTTTCTCTTCTCCTCACCCTTCCATTCATGTTCCTCACTTTTGACACTGGACTTTTGTCTCTTCAAACAAGGAAGTGCTTACCTATTTCTATAGAATACCCTTATTAGAAGGAGTACGGGACTGATGCAATGCTAGAATATTCCTTACAGATTTTTATTTGGAAAGCCACAGCTAATTTCACAGAAGTACATTTATACTCTCCTGAGGATAATTTCTGGTAGGTGATTGTATTGAATTTCAAGACTAAACTGGCAAAAAGCAAGTGATTTATCCTTTCTCTTTTGTATGTACTTTCTATTGTTATCTTCAATGACTTCTTTTTTATTATTAGATATTCTCTTCAATTACATTTCAAATGCTATCCCAAAAGTCCCCTATACCCTCCACCCACCCTACTCCCTAGCCCACCCACTCCTGCTTCCTGGGCCCAGCATTCCCCTGTACTGGGGCATATAATCTCCGCAAGACCAAGGGGCCTCTCCTCCCATTGATGGCTGACTAGACCATCCTCTGCTACATATGCAACTAGAGACACAATCTCTGGGGGGTTACTGGTTAGTTCATATTGTTGTTCCCCTTATAGGGTTGCAGATCCCTTTAGCTCCTTGGATACTTTCTCTAGCTACTTCACTGGAGGCCCTGTGTTCCATCCAATAGATGACTATGAGCATCCACTTCTGTATTTGCCAAGCACTGGCATAGCCTCAGAAGAGACAGCTATATCAGGGTCCTGTCAGAAAAATCTTGCTGGCATATGCAATAGTGTCTGCATCTGGTGGTTATTTATGGGATGGATCCCTGGGTGTGGCAGTCTCTGGATATTCCTTCCTTCCATCTCAGCTCCAAACTTTGTCTCTGTAACTCCCTCCATGGGTATTTTGTTCCCAATTCTAAGAAGGAGCAAAATATCCACACTTTGGTGTTCCTACTTCTTGATTTTGTTGTGTTTTGCAAATTGTATCTTGGGTATTCTAAGTTTATGAGCTAATATCCACTTATCAGTGAGTGTATATCATGTGTGTTCTTTTGTGATTGGGTTATCTCACTAATTCCTGAACAGAACAGCAATGGCTTGTGCTATAAGATCAAGAATTGACAAATGGGACCTCATAAAATTGCAAAGCTTCTGTAAGGCAAAAGACACTGTCTATAAAACAAAAAGGCCACCAACAGATTGGGAAAGGATCTTTACTAATCCTAAATCTGATATGGGACTAATATCCAATATATACAAAGAACTCAAGAAGCTGGACTCCAGAAAATCAAATAACCCTGTTAAAAAATGAGGTACAGTGCTAAATAAAGAATTCTCAACTGAGGAATACCAAATGGCTGAGAAGCACCTGAAAAAATGTTCAACATCCTTAAACATCAGGGAAATGTAAATCAAAACAACCCTGAGTTTCCACCTCACACCAGTCAGAATGGATGAGACCAAAAATTCAGGTGACAGCAGATGTTGGCAAGGATGTGGAGAAAAAGCAACACTCCTCCATTGCTGGTGGGATTCCAAACTGGTACAACCACTCTGGAAATCAGTCTGGTGGTTCCTGAGAAAATTTGACATAGTACTACCGGAAGATCCAGCAATACCTCGCCTGGGCATATACCCAGAAGATGTTCCAACTTGTAATAAGGACACATGTTCCACTATGTTTATAGCAGCCTTATTTATAATATCCAGAAGCCGGAAAGAACCCAGATGTCCCTCAACAGAGGAATGGATACAGAAAATATGGTACAGTTACACAGTGGAGTGCTACTCAGCTATTAAAAACAATGAATTTATGAAATTTTTAGGCAAATGGATGGATTTGAAGGATATCATCTTGAGTGAGGTAATTCTTTCTTTTAGTAAGTTGAGATGTAAGGTGGTACCATCTTATAGGACTGGTTTGTTTGTTTGTTTGTTTGTTTTTGTTTTCCCTTCAAGGAAGTGAGTTACCTAGACAAGCCACATCTACTTTTCAAATTGACTGGGCCTTTCTTTGTATCAGATTTTCATGTCTAGAACAATATTCCACATAAAATCAACTTACAAGGAGAAAAGGTTATCTTTTACAGCTGTGGAGAGTGAGGTGCAAGACAGATTAATTTTACTGTTTTAGATTCAGGGTGAGCATCATGTCATGGCAAGAGCATGGGTCAGAACATAAGCACTCAATCCCAGAGAGCATAAAGGAAGGAGGAGGGGGGCTGCGGACTCACAGTCCTATCCAACAGTACATCTCTGGTAACCTCATGACCTAACATCTTAAAGTGTCTGCTACTTCCCAGCAAGACCATTCTGAGGCTCAGTCCTTTAACACATGGCTCTTTGGAGAACATTTAAGATCCAATCTATTACATGTTCCAAGCATGTCACATATTCACCCTATCATCTGTTGGGTTGATTGTCTCTGAAATTAGACAATGCACTTGATACTTTAGAAGCCACAAAAGTCATTTGATCATTTTAATGAAGTAGATTGAGAACTTGATAATTTTAATAATTTTTAAATAAAACCTATAGCTTTTTTAAGGTAACTCATAAGCTAGTTCTGAAAGCAATTTAAATCTGTCACTCCTGAGAGACACTGGCTAGCACACATCACAGCTGTAAATATGTAGCTTCCTAGCATAAGTGCTTTAAACAATAAATGTCAATTTTATTTATCAAAGTATACTAAATGTTTATCTCCATAATAAAATCACATTCTCTTCATTATCTTGTCACTTGTATTGTGGCTTTTCTTCTACACTTGTGCTTTATGATTTGTACATTTATAATAGTGTGTTATAGTTATGGTCTTGAAACTCTGAAGTCAGGGTGACATTGGTCAAAGACATTGCAACTTTTAGCATCAGCGTCCTCATTGAGGCCAAACAATAGGGAAACTTACCCCATAGAGTTATGACAGAAGGAACACTGAGAACTTCACTGCACAAAGCAACTTCTTCATCATCACTGACCATGGTGGTAAGGACAGGAGGAGGCGCTACAGAGGGCTATAGAGGTGCAGCCACTGCCAGTGCTGCTTCATTACCCCTCAGCTACCCCTCTTCCTTTCATTTATTTAATTCTCTTCTCTTTTGAGAATCTCTCTCTTCTTATTTCATATATATAAGTAGTTCCAAACTGGGATGTTTCAGAACTGATTTGGTGTCAGGGGCTTTGAAATTTAACCAGGGCCTATGTACTGACTGGTTTTGTGTGTCAACTTGACACACAAAGAGAGATAGAAGCCTTCCTTAAGGAAATGCCTCCATGATATCCAACCGTAAGGCATTTTCTCAATTAGTGATCAAGGGTGGGAGAGGGTCCACTGTGGATGGTGCCATCCCTGGGCTGGCAGTCTTGGGTTCTATAAGAGAGCAAGCTAAGAAAGCCAGGGGAAGCAAGCTAGTAAGTAACATCCCTCCATGGTCTCTGCATCAGCTCCTGCTTCCTGACCTGCTTGAGTTCCAGTCCTGACTTCATTTGGTGATGAACAGCAGTGTGGAAGTGTAAGCTGAATAAACCCTTTCCTCTTCAACTTACTTCTTGGTCATGATGTTTGTGCAGGAATAGAAACCCTAACTAATGCAACCTATAAGGAACTGTTGAACATCATCAAAATAGGACATATGACAACAGTAGACATCTGTCTTTGTCACCTTGTCACTTTTTAAGCTTGAAACTTCCCCTGATTTTTACCACTCTCCCAAACTAGCCTGTACATTTTTTGGTGTTTGATTATTTAACATGGCTGTGCCCTGAACCAACATTGCCTGGGATAAGATTATGGGCACAAACCACTCTTGCTTATACATCATCTGTTCATAGATTTTTATTTTTACTTTTTTTTTTTTTTTTTTTTGCATACTGGACGAGATCAACTAGGGCATGAGTCAATCTAGCAACAGCAGGAAGGCTGGCAAGTGTCATTTTCAAACATTCCACTGAGTCATCTTCCATGGAGCTGGCCACTCACGTCAGTTCCTTTGATGAAGTATGTTATAATATCATTCTGAGAAATCTCATGCTTGATTTAGGAATGTACAGTCACAGTTTAATTTAACTTTATACAGTTAACTATCTCTCTTTTCACAAAATTCCATAACATATGAACTATTAAATGTTTGAACACATGTACATTTAATGAAGTCATTTTATTCTCCAACACTGCTGGGACTCACCCTGCCCTTAGCCATTATCACACTTACTCAAAATTACCAAATTACTTTAAATGGTAATACTTCATAGGAAATGTTTAAATGTCTAATGAGAACAAAATGTCATATATTACATGTATGCATATTCATCTGAACTCAGTATTAATACTGGATGGTAGGTGCTATAACATGGGTATGGGCACACTAGAAGTAGGTCCTATTCTAGCAATATTTCTTGGAAATGATGTCTATGTGATCTATTTAGACTAAATATCAGTGTTATGCTATACAACTAACAAGTTCAGTTAATAACATCTGATTATACTACATTGGAAATTGGTAATATAAATCCATGTTTTCATTCAATACACACCTGTTAAGGTCTAACTGTGTGTTAGTCACTGCAATGGATTCTGAGGCACTCTCATCCTTCAGCAAGTTTCCATATAGTCAATCAGAAAGAGTAACCACTCTGCATAGAGTCACATTGAAGTACAGTATGACACAAAAGATATGCAAAGTGCTATTTGAAAATACAGAGATAACTTGCAGAAGAAACCATAAGAAATGGCTTAAAACAGAATTTTAGCGGAGTATTCCAAGATGTTGAACTTAGGAAAAGGCCATGAGAGTAGCAATGCTCCAACAATTGCACAAACTTTTCTAGAGTTAAAGGTGCACTTGAGGAACATTCAGTATTTCTGTTTCACAGAAAAGTAGGATGATGTCACTAGAATATGGGACAAGACTGTACAGAAGCGCTGAATCCAGCACTTTGGTTTGCCATGCTGAGCCGTGTGGATGTTCAGCACAGGAACTATTCTGCCCCTGTCCCTGGACGGGGCTACTGCTATGCCCTCTGACCTACTGCCACAGTCAGAAGACTACAGCAGAGGCTCCATTTCAGCTCTCCAGTTCCTTACTCCATCTTGCTGTCATCTGTGGTCGGACTTCTTTGTACCATGATAGTCTGATGCTTATTCTCTCTTTCCTTCTTTCCTCCCTCCTCCCTCCCTCCTTCCACCCTCCATTTCGTTCCTCCTCCCTTCCCCATTTTTTAGTCCCTTACTTGGTGTAAGTTACAGAGATAACTGACCCCCTCCTTTCTGGCTCTAAGAGACCTTAGACACTTCGCCCCTTCTTAGAATTAGGAACAAAGCACACATTGAAGGAGTCACAGAGATCAAATGTGGAGCTAAGACAAAAGGATGGACCAACCAGTGACTGCTGCAGCTGGGGACCCATCCCATAATTAGCCACCAAATGCAGACACTATTGCATACACCAGCAAGATATTGCTGAAAGGGCCCTAATATAGCTGTCTCATGTGAGGCTATGCCAGTGCCTGGAAAACACAGAAATGGATGCTCACAGTCAGCTATTAGATGGAACACAGGGTTCCCAATAGAGGAGCTAGAGAAAGTACCCAAGGAGCTGACGGGGTCTCCAACCCTATAGGTGAAAGATCAATATGAACTAACCAATACCCCCAGAGCTCGTGTCTCTAGCTGCATATATAGCAGAAGATGACCTAGTTGGCCATCATGGGAAGAGAGGTCGCTTGATCATGCAAACCTTGTATCCCCCAGTACAGGGGAACGCTAGGGCCATGATGTGGGAGTGGGTGGGTAGGGGAGATGGGTGGGGGAAGGAGGAGGATATAGGGGACTTTCGGGATAGCATTTGAAATGTAAATGAAGAAAATATCTAATAAAAATTGAAAAAAAAAGAGATGAATTGGAAGAGTCACAGTTTACAGTTTCAAAACTACTACAAAACTGTAGCTACCCATTCAAAGCAGGACTGGCATAAGGGTAGGTGTGATTGACACATCATAAGTGAGAGTCCTGAAGCAAACCCACATATGATCAGCTGATTTCTGACAATGTTCCAGTGTTTATTAAATGGAGAAAAATGTAGTCTCACCAGCATGGGCACTGAAACAACTGCACCTACATAGACAAGAGAGTGACGCTGGTTTCTGCTTCATACTGCTTATTGAAATCTCTACAAGATAGAAAACACAAACTACAACCTCAAATTCCTAGAAAATTGCACAGGGGTAAGTTCTCATGACCTTATATTTGACAGTTGTTTTGTAGATATCACTCATTCTCTCTCTCTCTCTCTCTCTCTCTCTCTCTCTCTCTCTCTCTCTCTCTTTCTCTCACACACACACATACACACACACACACACACACACACACACACACACACATAAAATAAAAGAAAAATATAATTTTAACTACTTTAGAAATCAAATGTTCCTTTATTTTAGAGTTATCAAAAGAGTAAAAAAGGACCCGCAAGATGGCTCAGCAATAACAACACTGGCTGGCCAGAGCACTGGTTGATCTTTTAGGACCCAAGTTCAATTCCATTCACCCACATGGTGATTCATCACCATCTACAACTCCAGTTCTAGGGGACCTGACACTCTTCTGCCCCTTACATGTGCCAGACATGCACCCAGGTCACAGATGTGCATGCAGGCAAAACACACATAAAATAAAATAATAATAACTTGTAAAAGAAAATAAAAAGATAAAGTGAGAGAAAGATTGATGGGTCACATTTCTAATAAGAATCTGCATGGAGGATAGGCATTGGTGGCACTCACCTTTAATCGCAGCACTTTGGAGGCAGAGGCAGGTGGATTTCTGAGTTCGAGGCCAGCCTGGTCTACAGAGTGAGTTCCAGGACAGCCAGGGCTATACAGAGAAACCCTGTCTCGAAAAACCAAAAGAGAGAGAGAGAGAGAGAAAGAGAGAGAGAGAGTATGCATGGAGAATATATAAAGAATTCACTCCTACAAGTCAAAAGGAATAGAAAAGCTCAATTTAAAAATGAACAAAGGGCTTGAATCAACACAATGCCCAAGAAATACAGATGAATACATGAAAATGTACTCAACATCACTCTCCATTAGGGAAGTGCATAGCAAGTCCACACAGTGTGATAAACAGTGAACTTACAACCACTAGAGCTAGAAATTTATTAGCATACATTAAGTTTATAAAGCATTATCCTCAATGGTTTTCATAATTTTTTAATATAAAAAAGGAAGTCTTTGTGAGGATATGGAGTAGTGAAGTGTTTGTGCTTTTCTGTAAGGAATATGCAATGAGTCAACTTCCTAAGAAAACAACTGGGTGGTAAATTACGATCATGTCATTCTCAAAAGACTCAACTGAATATCTTCAGATATTTTGGACAACGATATTCAAAATAGCCAAATTTATAAACATCCCAAAGTTCATCAGCCGATGGAACGTGGCATATCCATACACTGGAATATAGTTCAAACATAAAAATTGGTCAACTAGCTTTCCAAGGGTGGCTTTCACGTCTACATTGGCGCTCCCGGAATGATGGTTAACCTTTTCTTTGCTATTTATTATTGAACCAATAAAGTCTGAACCCTAAAAAAAAAAGGGCCGGGCGTGGTGGCGCACGCCTTTAATCCCAGCACTCGGGAGGCAGAGGCAGGCGAATTTCTGAGTTCGAGGCCAGCCTGGTCTACAAAGTGAGTTCCAGGACAGCCAGGGCTATACAGAGAAACCCTGTCTCGAAAAAAAAAAAAAAAAAAAAATTGGTCAACTACTGATAAATGCTAGCTCATGGAAAAGCCTTGAAAGGATCATACTAACTGGAAGAAGCCAATCAAAGGTTATATATCAAATGATTCTATTTATGTGGCATCTCTACTATGGGCAGATCTACTGGGAACATCACCCATTCCCAGGTAGGTCTCATGTTCAGGAATAGCTGACCAACATACAATGGACTCCACACATTTTTGTCTAATTTTATTTGGTTACAGTTTGGTGATATATTTTTTTTGCTTTGTTTGTTTATTTGGGTGTTGTTTTATTGTTTTCTTGATTTGGAGGGTTTTGTTGTTGTATTGGTTTTGTTTGTCTCATGGTTTGTGTTTCTTTTTGAGAAAAAACTTAAAGTTGGGTGGATATGGAGGAGAGAGGATCTGAAAAGACTTGATGGGGAGACTATAGTCAAAATATAGTTAAATTTAAGACTATTTTAAACAATAAAAATATAATTTTAAAATATTAATAAAATGCTACAAAAATAAAGTGGATTGGTGTTTTCCAATGGGTGTACCTAGTAGTAAGTTTTATGTTGTTTACCACATATAAGGAAAAGTAAATAGAAAGTATGCACATATGCAGTTCACACATGCATGCACACACATGTGCACTCATGTACATATTACTCAACATCATTGACTATTAGGGGCATGCAGTTTAAAACCTTAATTAAGAGACTATTAACTTACCTAAAAAATTCCTCATTAAAAAAAATCTGAAGCTGGCAAGTTCTGAAACAGATGTGAAGGGACTCTAGTTCTGATATGCCAGTATTGTAAAGGCAAGGTGTCACAAATTTCCTTGGAAACAAGTTGCACCTGCTCCATCTTGGGCATGATCTTGGTGGAGGGTCCCAGGCTCCCCTGAGGACTCTCCACCCTGCAGTCACCCTAGCACACCTGGGATCTTGAGATCATTGGTGAGTGGAATGCAACATCGGTTCCAAAAAACCCCAAGGATATTGTGCTAGCAGGAACAGAGTCAAAGGACAAGACATACACTAGCACACCCAGAATCTTGGGATAACTAAGACCAGTCTATGCAGGAGAGCATGTGGGCAGCAGAAGCAACAGAGTTTCTTGGACAGGGTCCCTTTGGGCATTCATCCTCAGCCAGGAGACAGAGCTGAGACCCAGACTTCTGGACACCTTCCCTGCAACAGGAGAGTCAACCTCCAGGGAGGGCTCTGACCCCAAGAATCAGGAGGTGGATCCAAGCTCCAGACTTCTGTGCACCTTCCTTGCAAGAGGAGAGCTTGCCTGAAGAGAATGCTGTGACCACTGGAACTTAGGAGAGAGTTGGTCTCCCAGGAGTGCTGACAGGAGGTAAAGAATCACAGGAGGAACAAGCTCCAGCCAGGGGCAGATAGAACATCTAACACCAGAGATTACCAGATGGCAAAAGGCAAATGAAAGAATCTTACTAACAGAAACCAAGACCACTGGGCATCTTCAGAACCCAAGATACCCACCACAGCAAATCCTGGATACCCCAACACACCCAAAAAGCAAGATTCAGATTTAAAACCATGTCTCATGATGCTGGTAGAGGATTTTACGAAGGGCATTAATAACTCACTTAAAGAAATACAGGAGAACACTGTTAAACAGGTAGAAGCCCTTAAAGAGGAAGCACAAAAATGGCTCAAGGAATTTCAGGAAAACACTGCTAAACAGGTAGAAGACCTTAAAGAGGAAACACAAAATTTCCTTAAAAAACTACAGCAAAACACAACCAAACAGTTGATGAAATTGAACAAAACCATCCAAGATCTAAAAATGGAAGTAGAAACAATGAAGAAAACACAAAGGGAGACAACTCTGGAGATAGTAAAGAAATCAGGAACCATAGAGGGAGCATCAGCAGCAGAATACAAGAGACGGAAGAGAGAATATCACATGCAGAAGATTGAATAAAGAACATGGGCACAAGAATCAAAGAAAATGCAAAATGCAAAAAGATCCTAACTCAAAACTTCCAAGAAATCCAGGACACAATGAGAAAACCAAACCTAAGGATAATAGGTTTAGAAGAGGCCAATAAATATCTGCACCAAAATTATAGAAGAAAACGTCCCTAACCTAAAGAAAGACATGCCCATGAACATGCAAGAAGCCCACAGAACTCCAAATAGACTGGACCAGAAAAGAAATTCCTCCAGACACATAATAATCAGAACAACAAATGCACTAAATAAAGAGAGAATATTAAAAGCAGTAAGGGAAAAAGGTCAAGTAACATATAAAGGCAGGTGTATTAGAATTACACCAGAATTCATACCAGAGACTATGAAAGCCAGAAGATCCTGGACAGATGTTGTACAACCCTAAGAGAACACAAATGCCAGCTGAGGCTACTATACCCAGCAAAACTCTCAATTACTATAGATGAAGAAATCAAAGTATTCCATGACAAAACCAAATTCACACAATATCTTTCCACGAATCCAGCCCTTCAAATGATAATAAAGGGAAAACACCAACACAAGGACAAAAAATACACCCTACAAAAAGCAAGAAAGTAATCCTTCAACAAACCTAAAAGAAGACAGCCACAAGAACAGAATCCCAACTCTAACAACAGAAATAATAGGAAGCAACAATTACTTTTCCTTAATATCTCTTAATATCAATGGACTCAATTCCCAAATAAAAAGACATAGACTAACAGACTGGCTACATAAACATGGCCCAACTTTTTGCTGCTTACAGGAAACCCACCTCAGGGAAAAAGACAGACATTACCTCAGGGTAAAAGGCTGGAAAACAATTTTTCAAGCAAATGGTCCGAAGAAACAAGATGGAGCAGCCATTCTAATATCGAATAAAATCGACTTCCAACCCAAAGTTACCAAAAAGGACAAGAGGGGCACTTCATACTCATCAAAGGTAAATTCTTCCAAGAAGAACTCTCAATTCTGAATATCTATGCTCCAAATGCAAGGGCATCCACATTCATTAAAGAAACTATAGTAAAGCTCAAAGCACATATTGCACCTCACACAATAATTGTGGGAGACTTCAACACCCCACTCTCATCAATGGACAGATCCTGGAAACAGAAACTAAACAGAGACACACGGAAACTAACAGGAGTTATGAAACAAATGGATTTAACAGATATCTACAGAACATTTTATCCTAAAACAAAAGGATATACCTTCTTCTCAGCACCTCATGGCACCTTCTCCAAAATCAACCATATAATTGGTCAAAAAACAGGCCTCAACAGATACAAAAATATTGAAATTATCCCATGCATTCTATCAGATCACCACAGACTAAGGCTGATCTTTAATAACAACATAAATAATAGAAAGTCAACGTTCACATGGAAGCTGAACAACACTTTACTCAATGATACCTTGGTCAAGGAAGAAATAAAGAAATTAAAGACTTTTTAGAGTTTAATTAAAATGAAGCCACAATATACCCAAGCTTATGGGACACAATGAAAGCATTCCTAAGAGGAAAACTCATAGCTCTGAGTGCTTCCAAAAAGGAAACTATAGAGAGCATATACTAGCAACCTGACAGCAGAACTAAAAGCTCAAGAACAAAAGGAAGCAAATTCACCCAAGAGGAGTAGACAGCAGGAAATAATCAAACTCAGGGCTGAAATCAACCAAGTGGAAACAAAAAGAACTATTCGAAGAATCACACCAAACCAGAAGCTGGTTCTTTGAGAAAATCAACAAGATAGATAAACCCTTAGCCAGACTCACTAGAGGGCACAGGGACAGTATCCTGATTAACAAAATCAGAAATGAAAAGGCATACAGAACAGCAGAACATGAGGAAATCCAAAACATCATCAGATCCTACTACAAAAGGCTATACTCAACAAAACTCAAAAACCTGGATGAAATGGACAATTTTCTAGACAGATATTAGGTACCAAAGTTGAATCAGGATCAGATTAATGACATAAACTGTCCCATATCCCCTAAAGAAATAGAAGCAGTCATTAATAGTCTCCAACTGAAAAAAGCCCAGGACCAGATGAGTTTAGTGCAGAGTTCTATCAGACTTTCAAAGAAGACCTAATTCCAATTCTCCTCAAACTATTCCACAAAATAGAAACAGAAGGTACTCTACCCAATTCATTCTACAAAGCCACAATTACTCTGATACCTAAATCACATAAAGACCCAACAAAACTAGAGAACTTCAGACCAATTTCCCTTATGAATATCGATGCAAAAATACTCAATAAAATTCTCACTAACCGAATCCAAGACACATCAAAATGATCATTCATCATGATCAAGCAGGCTTCATTCCAGGGATGCAGGGATAGTTTAATCTATGGAAATCCATTAACGTAATCCACTATATAAACAAACTCAAAGACAAAAACCACATGATCATCTCGTTAGATGCTGAGAAAGAATTTGATAAAATAGAACACCCATTCATGATAAAGTCTTGGAAAGATCAGGAATTCAAAGCGCATACCTAACATAATAAAAGTAATATACAGCAAACCAGTAGCCAACATCAAACTAAATGGAGAGAAGCTGGAAGCAATCCCACTAAAATCAGGGACTAGACAAGGCTACCCACTTTCTCCCTACCTATTCAATATAGTACTTGAAGTCCTAGCCAGAGCAATTAGACAACAAAAGGAGGTCAAGGGGATACAAATTGGAAAGGAAGAAGTCAAAATACCACTATTTACAAATGATATAATAGTATATATAAGTGACCCTAAAAGTTCCACCAGAGATCTCCTAAAGCTGATAAACAGCTTCAGTGCAGTAGCTGGATATAAAATCAACTCAAACAAACCAATGGCCTTTCTCTACACAAAAGATAAACGGGCTGAGAAAGAAATTAGGGAAACAACACCCTTCACAATAGTCACAAATAATATAATATAAAATACCTCAGTGTGACTCTAACTAAGGAAGTGAAAGATCTGTATGATAAGAACTTCAAGTCTCTGAAGAAAGAAATCAAAGGAGATCTCAGAAGATGGAAAGATCATGGATTGGCAGGATCGATATAGTAAAAATGGCTATCTCGGTGAAAGCAATCTACAGATTCAATGCAATCCTCATCAAAATTGGAACTCAGTTCTTCACTGAGTTAGGGCAATTTGCAAATTCATCTGGAATAACCAAAAACCTAGGATAGCAAAAACTTCTCAATGATAAAAGAACCTCTGATGGAATCACCATGCCTGACCTCAAGCTGTACTACAGAGCAATTCTGATAAAAAAAAAAAAAAAAACTGCATGGTACTGGTACAGTGACAGACAGGTAGATCAATGGAATAGAATTGAAGACCCAGAAATGAATGCACACACCTATGGTCTCTTGATCTTTGATAAAGGAGCTAAAACCATCCAGTGGAAAAAAAGACAGCATTTTCAAAAAATGATGCTGGCACAAGTGGCGGTTATCATGTAGAAGAATGCGAATTGATCCATTCTTATGTCCTTGTACTAAGGTCAAGCCTAACTGGATCAAGGAACTCCACATAAAACCAGAGACACTGAAACTTATAGAGGAGAAAGTGGGGAAAGGCCTCCACGATATGGGCACAGGGGAATAATTACTGAACAGAACAGCAATGGCTTGTGCTGCAAGATCAAGAATTGACAAATGGGACCTCATAAAATTGCAAAGCTTTTGTAAGGCAAAATTCACTGTCTACAAGACAAAAAGGCCACCAACAGATTAGGAAAATATCTTTATCAATCATAAATCAGGTAGGGGACTAATATCCAATATATAAAGAACTCAAGAAGACTACAGAAAATCAAATAACCCTATTAAAAAATGGGTACAGAGCTAAACCAAGAATTCTCAACTGAGGAATACCGAATGGCTGAGAAGCACCTGAAATAATGTTCAACATCCTTAAACATCAGGGAAATGTAAATCAAAACAACCCTAAGTTTCCACCTCACACCAGTCAGAATGGCTTAGATCAAAAATGCAGATGACAGCAGATGCTTTCGAGGATGTGGAAAAGAGGAACACTCCTCCACTGTTGGTGGGATTGCAAGCTGGTACAACCACTCTGAAAGTCATTCTGGTGGTTCCTCAGAAAATTGGACATACTACTATGGGAAGATCCAACAATTCCTCTCCTGGGCATATACCCAGAAGATGTTCCAACTTGTAATAAGGACACATGCTCCACTATGTTCACAGCAGCCTTATTTATAATAGCCAGAAGCTGGAAAGAACCCAGATGTCCCTCAACAGAGAAATGGATACAGAAAATGTGGTACATTTACACAATGGAGTACTACTCAGCAATTAAAAACAATGAATTCATGGAATTCTTAGGCAAATGGATGCATCTGGAGGATATCATCCTTAGTGAGGTAACCCAATCACAAAAGAGCACACGTGATATACACTCACTGATATGTAGATATTAGCCCAGAAACTTAGAATATCCAAGATACAATTTGCAAAACACATGAAACTCAAGAAGAAGGAACACCAAAGTGTGGATATTTCACTCCTTCTTAGAATGGGGAACAAAATACCCATGGAAGGAGTTACAGAGACAAAGTTCGGAGTTAAGACAGAAGAAAAGACCATCCAGAGACTGTCCCACCTGGGGATCCATCCCATATACAACCACCAAACCTAGACAGTATTGCATATGCCAACAAGATTTTGCTGACAGGACCCTGACATAGCTCTCTCTGTGGGGCTATGTCAAGGCCTGGCAAATACAGAAGTGGATGCTCATAGTCATCTATTGGATGGAACACAGGACCCCTAATGAAGGAGCTAAAGAAAGTACCCAAGGAGCTAAAAGGGTCTGCAATCCTATAGGATGAAAAACAATATGAACTAACCAGTAACCCCCAGAGCTGTATCTCTAGTAGCAAATGTAGCAGAGGATGCCCTAGTCAGCCATCAATGGTAGGAGAGATCTTGCGAAGATCATTTGCTCCGGTACAGGGGAACACCAGGGCCAGGAAGTGGGAGTGGGTGGGTTGAGGAGCAGGGTAGGGGAGAGTATAGGGGCTTTGGGGGTAGCATTTGAAATGTAAATGAAGAAAATATCTAATTAAAAAAGCAAAAAATAAAGAAAAAAACAAGTTGCACCTTCTTGCAACGTTAAGTAGTTGCTTACCATGTATGTCAATGAACCCAGAAATGAACATGCTAACACAAAAACCATCTTCTAACTCGCATTCCAGCTTTATTAATAATTTCCCCAAGCTAGAAATAACCCAAATATTCATTACCTAAAAGTAGGTAAATTTTTATTGTTCATGCATAAATAAAAAAGTGTTCAGTTTTAAAAATAATATTAATGATGCAAGTTAATTGCAGAAACAGTAATCTAAATGGATGGAGTGACATTCAAAGTCTGTTTATATGACTTTCTAGTAAAGGACCGTATGTAGTGGCAGATGATCATGGGGACAGAATCCCTTACAAAGGAGCATGAGTGAATACAGTGCAAAGACTCAAGTGCTCTCCATAGCCTTCATAATGGTGGTGATGTGGCTGGACCTTTCCAGCGTTACAGGGTAGTCTGCATGACAATAGTGTTTTTAGCTATTTAATTTTATCCTCAATTAAGCTGTCTTTAAAACTACCCCTGCTTTTTATAATCCATCATTGTCTCTCCTTAGAGCACAAATTTAACCCCTTTATTTTGTGCTGTCAAAAGTAGAAAGAAGGTCAGTTCTAGAACCCCAAATCCTTTCTACTTTAATCTTGCATCTCAAACAAAAGGCTTCTGGGTCCATTCAGCATGCATGCGAACCAGAATGATATGTCAAGGGCTAGACTTCAGGGTCATCAATAAGAATACATAGCAAAGGGAGAATGGATGCAGAAGGGTTGCTTGGGTGGAGAATTAGGCACTGATCACCCACAAGGGAAGGGCGATGAGTTGGAATCAGTCTTCATTTTCTCTCTGGATTCACCACTTGAAAATGCTTTTACCTCTCTGCATTCTACAGGCTCAAGCAATCAGGTTTGCTAGGATACTGCTTCAGACTGTTTATACTCAGATGAAAAATAAACTAAGAACTCACCCTAGAGAAGGGAAACGGTTTTGGTCCCTTCCCACCTTCCATAGTGCCCAACAGCACCTAGAAACAAGACAAATATTTGAATAATTAATGAGTTAATATACTAAAAGTTGCTGAATGGCCAAGCTATTTTCCACTAAATTAAAACTTCTAAAGGGAGGTGTGTTGTGCCTATTGTGTCATCTGTTCTGAGACAGTGTAGGAGGAAGCCATATGTCATTCTTTATTGTATGTTTCTTCTGAATACAGTTTACCCAAATTGGGCTACTCCAATACGTTCAGAACTTTAGGAGACCCAGTGTAGACCTCAGCAATCAAACTCACAAGGTCAGCAAAGTGTGTCCTTTGCAGTTTGCGATTACTGAAGCTAGTACTACATGGATAATATAATTGATTTGTGGTGCATTCATTCTGCATCTGCCCAATGGTTTATTAAAATTGTATAGATAAATACCAATAAAGTGAATAGCCCCACTGAGAATTGACCAAACCACATCATTTTCTCCCACACTGAGAATATATCATAGCCAGTGGTAATTTTATAGCAGCTTTCTGTCATACTAGACACAGAGCTTTGCAACCAAGCATCCATAATACAAGTAAGACATTCTCTAAAGTGTAACAAAGAAATGGGCTTATAAAATCACCATTAAATATAATAGAACATTAGAAAGATGAGAAGACCAGGGGAAAGATGAGGTGAAGAACAGAACACAGACGGCTCAATTAAAATTCACCTTCCCCAGGGGAAGTGCCTGTGCATTGATAAAACTCTCTATGAATATTAAATTCTATAGCACACGAGGAGATGGCACTGGAATTGTTAAAAGTCAGTAGTCAGGTGTGGTGAATCATTCACAGAAATAGATTTTTAAATGGACAAAAATGTATAATGAATGCCCCAATTTGTCATTATTTCCAGTTCTGGGTTACTTTTCACTATTATTAAGTGTGTGGTTGACAGATAGTTTTATCACTTTTCTTAATGATATAGTGATAAACAGAGATATAATAGCTATGCTCCATGTGTATATTGCCATTGGTATAACACAAAACATAAGCATATAAAGAATTTTTAAGAAAGAATTTTTGAAGCTATGTGTGTTGATTGCCTGTGTCACCCAGAAAAAGTGATCTCTTTACTCTTTGATCCCTAAAGCTTTCCAAGAGGCTTTCATTGTGTGTGTACCTTCAACAACACTACATAAAATCTTTAACTTCACTGAAGTGTGCCTACAGTGTGGTAATAATAGTGTAAACAATTAGGTTCCACAGCTTTTGAAATTAAGGTGAATGTGTTTACATTCCAACAGACATGTTTACTTACACTGTTAGCCTTGTGGTTCTGTGGCAAAATACCTGAGAAAGTAAACTTTGTGGGGGAAATACTTATGTTGTCTAATGATTTATGAAACCTCAGTTCATGGTCATCTGGAAAAGGTTGTACCTCAACAGTGGAAAGACCATTGTGATGGTTTGAATAGGAATGGCCCCCATAAACTCATGTGTTTTAATGCTTGGCCATAGGAAATGGCATTGTTAGGAAATGTAGCCTTGTTGGAGGAAGTTTGTCACTGTGGGGGTAAGCTGTGAGGTCACGTATGCTCAAGCTACACCCAATGTGAAACACAGTTGCCTTCAGCTGCCTTCAGATCAATTTGTAGAACTCTCAGCTCCCTTTCACGTACCAGGTCTGCCTGCACATTGCTATGCTTCCTACCATAATGATAATGGACTAAATATCTGAAAGATAAGCCAGCCCAGTTAAATGGTTTTCTTTATAAGAACTGCAGTGGCATTGGTGTCTCTTCACAGAGGCTAAGACAGCCATATGAGTCGTAAACTGCTCACCTCACAGCAACTGAGCAGCACAAGAAAGGTCCAAGTTCAAACATGCCCAGTGAGCTAACTTCCTCCTACAGGCCCATCTAGAAATTGTTGCCCCACCATAGGCTGAGGAACAAGCCTTTCATACATGGGGCCATTATAGCCACTCACTCTAATGTCATGGTCCCATGTTAGAGAAGGCCAAGAACTGTGGAATCAATTCCAGCCAGCCAGCCTTCACACACACAGGATGGGGGAACGCAAGGCAAAGCTGTTAATAGTCACCTCAGGCAAGTGAATGTGCAATTAGGAAACAAGAGGACTCCCTGGATTCAGATCAAATTTAAGAGTCACCATCAATAGGTCCACTAGAATAAATCAAGATTGTTTTTTTAAAGATAACATATTACTGTTAAAATCACAAGTGAAAGCATAAACATCTCTGCTATTGAGACTCATGCATGCCCAGAGGAATCAAAGTGGTGCACTGGAATGTAATAGAAGAACGGTGAATTTGAATATAAATGTAGTTACAAGGATGGTAAAATTATCCAGTATCTTACAAGGTTAATTTTTGTATGAATTATCAATGAAGGGTTCTTGCCAAGACCCCCACTGAATGCCTGAAATTGAAAATAATAATCCTTCCTATGTATATGCTGTTTTTTTCTGTAACTATGTACTAGTGTTAGTTTTTTTTATAACAGACACAGTAGAATATTAACAATAAATAATAGTAAAATAAGACAACTAAAGAAATAAAATTTACATGAAGAACTGCCATGAGGCAGGTAGTGCTAATTCGTATAAAAATTAGCCTTGTAAACAGGGACACACTGGACTTAGAGGTGACTCACATTCTGGACAGACGAGAGGGTGCATGGGATCCTGTCAAGCTACTCAGAGCAGCATGGCACAGTAGATGTAGGAATTGTTTGCTTCTGGAATATTGTTTGCCTTCAGATACCCATGGTAAATTAACTATGGAAAGCCATAAGTGGTGGGAGAAACTCATCTTTACCCAGTATTATCCTGGATATCCACAGGGTATCTTGGAATACATCCCCTGTGGGTAAGGAGGACTACTGGGTGCTGTCAAGAACATATTGGTGGAACCATACAAATTTCATGTCTGCTGCTTATGTTTTGAAGTAATTGACACATGCTTTTTCACAATAAAAATAATAAAGCTTTGAAAAATGTGAAGTATTATAGGAAAAAACCTGAAAATTCTACAGAAATGCCTGCCTTTGGTGCAAGTAATTTTTTAAAATCTTTTTATTTTTTTATTTTTTATCTATTTACATTTCAAATGTTATCCCCTTCCCAGTTTTCCCTCCACAAGCCCCCTATACCCTCCTCCCTCCCCCTGCCTCTATGAGGGTGCTCCCCCCGACCCCCAACTCCTGCCTCAGCAGCCTAGCATTCCCCTACCCTGGGCCATCAAGCCTCCGCAGGACCAAGGGGCTCCCCTCCCAGTGATGCCAGATTAAGCAGTCCTCTGCTACATATATCCAGCTGGAGCCATGTGTACCCCCTGTGTACTCTTTGGTTGGTGGTTTAGTCCTTGGGAGCTGGGGGTAGGGGGGTGTCTGGCTGGTTGATATTGTTGTTCTTCCTATGAGGTCGAAAACCCCTTCAGCTCCTTCAGTCCTTGCCCTAACTTCTCCATTGGGATCCCTGTGCTCAATCCAATGTTTGGCTATGTACGTCTGCCTCTGTATTGGTCAGGCTCTGGTAGAGCCTCTCGGGGGATAGCTATACTGGGGTCCTGTCAGTAAGCACTTCTTAGCATCAGCAATAGTGTCTGGGTTTGGTGTCTATATGTGCAATGGATCCCTAGGTAGGGTGGTCTCTGAAAGGCCTTTCCTTCAGTTTTCTGCTCCACTCTTTGTCCCTGCATTTCCTTTTGACAGGAGGAATTCTGGATTAATATTTTTGAGGTGGGTAGGTGGTCCTGTCCCTCAACTGGGGGCCGTGCTTACCCACTGGATATGGTCTCTACAGGTCCTATCTTCCCTTTGTTGGATATTTTGGCTAATGTCCTCCATGTTGGGTCCTGGGAACCTCTTGGGTCCCTGACGTCTGAGACTTTCTAGTAGCTACCCCAGTTCCCCTCCCCCACTGCTACATGCCTATTCTCAAATTCCTGACCCTCTGTACTTCTCCACCATCTCCTTTCATATCTGAACTGGCCTCTCTTTTTCCCTCCTCCTTCTTTCCCCCTCCCAGGTCCCTCTTTCCCTTTACTTCCCAGAGATTATTCTCTTCCCTACTGTAGAACTGTAGCATCCACACTTTTGTGTGATCTTCTTTCTTCTTGGGTTTCATATGGTCTGTGAGTTGTATTGTAGATATTCTGAGCTTCTTTAGCCATTAATAGCTAGGTTCACAACCAAAAATATAAGTAATAATTTTTTCAATGGGGTCAAGAACTTTGAGTATTTCCACCATAATAGGTTCTTCAACAAAGGTGCAAACACAGATGATAAAACCCTTCCTCTGCACCAACATGGTAGACTGATGAAAAAACTCTCCATCTCTGATCACATTTTTTTTAAGTCTATATCAAATCCATCTCTTTTAGAAGCAGCTACCTTCCAGGACCTACATCACAAAATTCAAAGCTTTGACTGCAGAGAATGAATCACTCCAGCTAAAAGCAGAGGCTGGGACAGTGGGGCTGCTAATGGCTTTCCAGTGATACTCAGTATTCTGTTAGCACCATAGGTTAGGAGTCATCATTTCCAATTCTATTTTGCCTACAATTTCTGATCTTCATAATGTGTGCTTCTGCAGAACTACACCTGCAGACAAAGCCTTATTTCCTTGTGCAGCCAGAGCTCTGGTATGACATTCTATGGGAGGGTGATAGTCTGTAGGGAGTTTAGAAGATTTTAAAAGGAACTATAATTTAGCTTCTAACATGAGAAAGTGACTCTGCTACAGTCTTTTCCTTCACATTAGAAGCTCTCTAATTTGGAGAAAGAGAAAACGTGAGGCTATCCTAATTTTAGTGAGAAGTGGGGAGAGAAGCAAGTGATTCATTCCTGCATTTCTGAGTACATGTTTGCTCATTAGCCTTCTGATGTATGGTTGATGTACAGCATTCCTAACCACTGTCAGTTCCAATCAGCTGGTAGTGGCCCAGAGCACGGAGGCAAAGGTGTTGCAGCCACTTCTGAGCTCAGTGGAAAAGAATGCCACAGTCAATTCCTGATGTCTGTCAGAAGTTCCTGTACAGGCCACCCACTCCTGATACACTGTGACAGTTGGAGAAACTTGTCTTTCAAGATGAATGGTTGGGAAGAAAACCAGACTTGCTTCTGGATTCGGAGCATTTACCTTTGTAGGTAAAGGGCTCGAGTCTCTGATCAGCAGCGATTCCTGGCAGTTCTGCATAATGCTGTCCATTTAAATAGACTGAAAAAATGAAGAGCTTGAACCAATATGGCTGAATGCATTTAAGTCCAGACAGTGAGGTGCAGGGCAGGCCCTGCCTCCAAGCTCCTTCCGCTCCTTTATTATCTTTGTATTTGTGGGCTGTTGCTACTTCTTATGCATTTTACTTTATCTCCTCTCCTGATCTATTTAATATTTGTCTTATTTCACCCATTATAAGATACCATCAAGGAGCAAGGAGACAGTCAGGAGACAATTTTCATACATGTGAAGTTGCTTGTTTTCTCATTAGAGTGGGCAGTCCCTGAACCACAAATTATTTAATTATTTAAGCAGACTGGCTGCTGCCTGGGTACTTTTGTTTCACAGGAAAGAAACTCCGTTGATACTCTTTTCCTATTATGTATGATCTGAACTTGCAGAGGAGACACCAATGGTTCAAACGAAAACCCCAGTAGAACGCAACAACACACTCTCATGAGCAAACCATGTTTGCCACGCTCTAGACCAGTGCTTCTCAACCTTGCTGAAGCCGCAGCCTCTTAGTACAGCTCTTCATACTGTGGTGAGCCCCCCCGCCCCAATCATAAAATTATTTTCATTTTGCTACTGTAATAAATGATAATGAAAATACCTGAGTTTTCTGATGGTCTTAGACCACCCTTGTGAAAGGGTCATTTGACTCACTCATAAAGGGAACATGACATACAGGCTGAAAACCACTGCTCTAGACAGAGGGAAGATGGATTCTTGGGGGAAGAACATGAACATCAGATGTCAGCAGCTCTGCGTAGTCAGTGGATTCAAATCCTGAACATGACTGAGTCTTGGGAAAGGCTTATTTAACTATATTTATTAACTTTTTATGTTTGCAAAAGATGTATTTACAGTTATGGTTATAATAGTGTGTGTGTGTGTGTGTGTGTGTGTGTGTGTGTGTGTGTGTATTGATTTGGTAAAACACTATGACTAAAAGCAACTTTGAAAGAAAAGGATTTATTTCATTTATTTCATCTTCTACTTCCAGGTAATAGTTGGTAGCTGAGGGAAGTCAGGGCAGGAGCTCAAGCAGGGAAAGAGCAGTAGAAGCCGTGGAGGACTGTTGCTTTTTGGCTTGTTCAGCCTGCTTTATTGTATATCCCAAGATCACCTGCCCAGCAATGGTATCATCCAAATGTGCTGTGCCCTATCACATCAATCACACAGTAAGAAAATACCCCACAGACTTCCCTACAGGCTAATCTTATGGGGACATTTTCTCAATTAAGATTGCTTCTTCCCAGGTATGTCTAGGTTTGTGTCAGATTGACAAAGCCCAGTACGCTATGCAAAAATTTTAAAACAAAACATTTCAAATAATTAAAATGTATGCATCCAGAAAATTCACATAAGGGGATAATTCACTCATCCATATCCACATAGATGTGAGCCTATGAAGAACAGACACTTATAAAATCCCCACTTGTGTTGGTTTTCATACCTTCAGGTTGCCATCTCCATAACGAACCTATGCCCTCTGAGACTTACAAACGATGAGCAGAAGGGAGCTTTAGGGAAAATGTTCTGCAAGTTGAGAACTGGTAATCTGTCAGTGCCGTATAATTTCATTTACTGAATAGTAAATGCCTGATGCCAGATCACATGGCTGAAAAAGTGGGCCACTGATTAGCCAGCCAGCAATTTGGATGAAATCAGCTCCATTGCATTGAAGGTGGAATCAACCATTCTGCAATTACCCAACAAGGAAAATATGAAAACAGGGGTGTGTGTTGGCAAGTGTCTTCAGCCATATGAAGGAAACAGAGAGCCTTACAAGAGAAGATCTTGCCATTGTGAAAACCACAATCTCTCACCATAATACAGCTTTTGGCTATGCTTCCTGCCACAGCCAGGAACCACATCTCAATAGTATTTAAAATATATGTCAGGGCTGAAACAGCCCTGTGGAAATTCAGGTTTCTTTGCTTCACATGTGTAGCACGGCTGTCCAGAAAGGACTTGTGCCTGCTTTGGATGGCTAATGCTCACAAATAAGAAGTCAGGAGCAGACCGTCCTATAATGCTTCTGTTGAATGGGTGGAAACAAGGGATCCCAGAGCTCACCACCAAAGGCCACCCAGCCTAGTCAAATTTGTGAGTTTAGGGAAATGCCAAGAACCAGCCTCAGCTGGGAGAGGGGTTCTGAGGAAAGGGTGTTTGGGACAGGCAAAAAGAAGGACTTGAATTCAGTCTTTGGGTGCACACTGACAACCTTTTGTTCTGCTCAAGACAGCTCTTGCAGACCAAAGCCCAGTGTTTTATTTACATATCAATTCAATTGTTTACTCAGGTTCTGCTTTTTCTCTTAAAATAACATTTTATGACCCCTTGATTCTTAGAAAAAGACAGCCAGTACATTTTTTTTTCTAACACAGCAATAAATTCAGAGATCTACCTGCCTTTGAAAGCATAGACAAAAACTACCTGGGTGGGATCTAGCTCTGAGATCACCACTCCCTAAATCTCTTTATCTCCTTCTTTAATACCTTTCTGACAAGATGGCTTATATTATAGCTGCCTTTGTTCTTTTAGATCCATGAAGCCCATCATGAATTCATATTACATCCTTATATTTTGCATAATTGAGAAATTATATGTTCTTGAACTCTTGTGTTTTCAGAGTTCTTTCCCACAGCCTTAAGGGCTGTCCTGAAGGTCACAGCATTTACCATTTTGCTAAAGACTTTAGACACACCTGGGTTCCTGCTCTCTCTGATTATCAAGGAGACATTAACCTTGGCAAAGAGGACATTCCCCCGTAGGAACAAAAAGTAAAATATACAAACAAGGTTTACACCTACCAACCATCAACACTCTTGCTCTTATAAAGGCTTTTTCTTTTCTTTTCTTTTCTTTTCTTTTCTTTTCTTTTCTTTTCTTTTTCTTTTCTTTTCCTTCCTTTTCTTTTCTCTTCTTCTTTTTCTTTTTCTTTTTCTCTTAACATAATGTGTCTTTTTGGTGATGGTGGTGTATTTTTTTATTTACTTTATATCCCTACCTCATCTTCTTCTCCTCCTCCTCTTCTCCCAGTCCCTCCCTCCCACCTCTCCTTTTCCCATCCTCCAGTCCTCCCTTTCTCCTCAGAAAAGTGAGTCCTCCTGTGGATTTCAACCCACCTTGGCATGCCAAGTTCCAGTAGGACTAGGTGCGTCTTCTCCTGTTGTGGCAAAGCAAGGCAGGCAACAGATATAGCCCCTGCTCCTGCTGTTAGAAATCCCCCATGAGTCCATCCTTTGGATTCAGCTTCATACATGATCTCTGTAACTCCTTCAATGTGTGACTGCGGCTGCCAGGGATCCATCTCACAATCAGCCACCAAACATAGACACTATAGCATATGCCAGCAAGATAGTGCTGAAAGGGCCCTGATATAGATGTCTCGTGGGAGACTATACCAGTGCCTGGCAAACATGGAGGTGGATGCTCACAGTCAGCTATTCAATGGAACACAGGGTTCCCAAGGAAGGAGCTAGAGAAAATACCCAAGGAACTGAAGGGGTCTTCAACCCTATAGGTGGAAGAATAACATGAACTAACTAGTACCCCCTGAGCTCATGTCTCTAGCTGCATATATAGAAGAGGATGGCCTAGTTGGCCATCATTGGGAAGAGAGGCTCCTTGGTCATGCAGACTTAATATGCCCCAGTACAGGGGAACGCCAGGGCTAAGATGTGGGAGTGGGTGGGTAGGGGAGCAGGGCCGGGAGGGGGGAGGGTATAGGGAACTTTCTGGATAACACTTGAAATGTAAATGAAGAAAATATCTAATAAAAGTTGGAAGAAAAAAAAAAAGAAATTCCCCCATGAAGACTGAGCTGCACAATTTTTACATACATGCTAAGGGCCAAGGTCCATCCCACATATGTTCTCTGCTTGGCTGTTCAGTCTCTGTGGGCCCCAAGTCATTCCTTTTTGTTTGTTCATTTGTTTGTTGCTACTTATTCACTTTACATCCTGATCACTGCCTTCATCCCAGTCATGTCCTCCCATGATCCTTCCTCCCATCCCCTTCTCCTCTGAGCAGTTGAGATTCCCCTGAGTATCCCCCAATGCTGGCACTTCTAGTCTCTGTGGAGCTAGGCCCATCCTCTCCCACTGAGGCCAGACAAAGCAGTTCAGCTAGAAGAACATATCCCACAGACAGACAACAGCTTTTGGGATAGCCCCTGCTCCAGTCATTCAGGACCCACATGAAGGTCAAGCTGCACATTTGCTACATATGAGCATGGAGGCCTAGGTCCAGCCCATGTATACTCTTTGGTTGGTGGTTCAGTCTGTGAGAGCCCCAAGGGTCTAGGTTAATTGACTCTGTTGGTCTTCCTGTGGAGTTCTTATTCCCTTCAAGGCTTACAATCCTTCCCCCTATTCTTCCATAGAGTCCCCAAGCTCCATCCACTGTTTGGCTGAGTGTCTGCATCTGTCTGAGTCAGCTGCTGGGTGGAGCCTCTCAGAGGACAGCCATGCTAGACTCCTGTCTGTAAGCATAAGAGAGAATCATTAATACTATCAGGGATGGGTGCTTGCCCATGGGATGGGTCTCACATTGGGCTGGTCTCCAGAGGGAATAGTTGGCCATTCCCTCGGTCTGTCCCCCAACTTCAATCCCTGTACTTCTTGTAGACAGGATAAGTTTTGGTTGAAAGTTTTATGGGTGGATTGGTTTCCCCATAGCTCTACTGGGGTTCCTGCCTGGCAACAGGAGGTAGCCTCTTCAGGTTCATCATCCCCATTTGTGAATAACTGCATTTGTGAGTCACAGCTAAGGTCACCCCCAGTGATTCTTGGGTGCGTCCCTTATTCCAGGTCTCTGTCATATGAGCCCAGGTTATTGTTAATTGAGTTTTTCTCCTCTCAGATGACTTTAGCTTGTGTCAAGTTGACATAAAACTATCCAGCATAGGAGTGCACATATGAATTTGGAGATGGTAGAGAAGCAGTCAAACCATAGCATCTACAAATCTAGAAAATCAGTGTATTTCCAGTTATTTGATAATTGAAATATATGCAAATATTTTGATAAGGGGGGACCTTTGGGATATTCCGAGTTTTTCCACACATAAAATTTTAATTTCTCCAGGTAGCAAAAGCCTAGTGGGCATTACCATGGCTGAATGTCAACTACAATCTTTTTCTTTATTTTTGCTTTTTCAGGTTACAAGCTCAGTTTCCAACAGACCTGGTCAGATGACTCTTCATCTGAAGCCTTTCCTGGTGTGCGGAGGGGATGGATTTACTCACTCAAACTTCGATGGCTGCATCTCCTCTGCCCTGAGTGTCATGAAAATTTTAAAGCGTTATATTTAGTGTCTGTGTTCTTGTTCTCTACATTTACTCTAGGATTTTTGTTTTCTCAATCCTCTTATTAATTGTTCTATTTTCCTTTCTGTAAAGAGAAATTACTTTGGAAAATGTCTTCACTTACTGTTATTTTTAATATGAAATATAAAAACAATATTATAATTTTGATAGCTACCACTCATAGTAAAATGATAACATCTTAGGCTATATTTCTTCCTCACTTTTCTGACATTTTATTACTAATCCTTATTGGAGCAAAATGGTGCTTCTAAGTCACAAATAACCCAAACCCAGAATTATACTAAACCAAAGTTCTCATTCATGGGAAAGCTTTATTATCCTTTTGAAAACTTCAGTTCTAAATAAATAACAGTCACTACCACATGTCATTTTATAGCCTCACATGTATTATTGAACTGCAAGATTTCACAAAAACATGGAATAATTTTTGTTTCTCATTTACTTTCTGAAGCACTGGGTCACATAGACTACAGTTTGATAACTGCTTGACCCACAATTGGACCCCTGTAGTTTGTCAGAAAATGACATGAATCATCTTCATTTTCCAAGTCACACAATGCTTTTTGCCCTTAAACCAAATTCTAGTCTTCGTATGTGAGATAAAAGTTAAATAGATGGAGGCCATCATCCTGAGTGAGGTAACCCAATCACAAAAGAACTCACATAACATGTACTCAGTGATATGTGGATACTAGCCCAGAAACCTAGACTACCCAAGATACAATTTACTAAACACATGAAACTCAAGAAGAAGGAAGATCAAAATGTGGACACGTCACCCCTTCCTAGAATTAAGAACAAAGCACACATTGAAAGAGTTACAGAGTTCATGTGTGAAGCTGAATCCAAAGGATGGACCTAATGACTGCTGCTGCCAGGGATCCATCCCACAATCAGCCACCAATCATAGACACTATAGCATATGCCAGCAAGAGGGTGCTGAAAGGGCCCGGATATAGCTGTCTCGTGGGAGACTATACCAATGCCTGGCAAACATGGAGGTGGAAGCTCACAGTCAGCTATTAGATGGAACACAGGGTTCCCAAGGAAGGAGCTAGAGAAAGTACCCAAGGAGCTGAGGGGGTCTTCAACCCTATAGGTGGAAGAATAACCATGAACTAACTAGTTCCCCCTGAGCTCATGTCTCTAGCTGCATATATAGAAGAGGATGGCCTAGTTGGCCATCATTGGGAAGAGAGGCCCTTTGGTCATGCAGACTTTATATGCCCCAGTACAGGGGAACGCCAGGGCCAAGATGTGGGAGCGGGTAGGTAGGGGAGCAGGGCCGGGAGGGGGGAGGGTATAGGGAACTTTCTGGATAACACTTGAAATGTAAATGAAGAAAATATCTAATAAAAGTTGGAGGAAAAAAAGTTAAATAGGAACTGAGAGGAAGTCTATCAATCTTTAACACCAGGTCCCCTGTGGTTGGTGCTGTCTGTTATGACACTTGGACTATGTCATAGATAATGAATCTTCTGTTGTTCAACAAAAATTCTCCTAAAGAGAAAATAGATTCTTTTCAAATCACTCAAAATTTGCTAACTTAGCAGTTTGGCATGCCACCCATATACTTTAGTAGTTGGTCCCATCATTGCTGGCTTGAGAGAAATTAAACCTCAGATTGCCAGGCAAGCTATGTATGTGTTGTTAATTTGGAAAGCAAAATAATGCTATTTTGTCTTTTAAAAAAAAAGATTATATGGGTGTAAGGATAAATGTTGCTAATACTGTTATAACTCATGCTAGTTTAGTAAAGTGATAGTAGTAGGTTCTTCTGTAAAATCTATACTCTTATGAGCCTTGGGGGAGTTGGCTAAATTTCCAGTAGTAGACATGATTTTCATCTTGCTGAGAAGATTTGAGTCCTATTAGACAGCAGTTGGTAACTACCAAGATATAAGTGCCACTATTGCAGCTTTGAAGATATCTTGCCATGCTGGTCATTGTTCTGCTGATAGGTATCACTTAGGACTATTGATTCCTTCCCTCTCTTGTTAGCCAGCTTGCATAGCACCTTCCAGTGTTGTGAAAACTAGTCTCAGAGAGGAGGTTTTCAGGTCAGACCCAGGCCTTTTCTTCTGTGTCCTGCTTCCAAAGTGTATAGTGTCTTCAACAATAGAGTCTTACCTTCAGTATCCAGAGGCAGCAAAGGGCAAAAGCAATAATAGGATATACTCTTTAGAGATATCACTTGGATTCCTCTGGCCAACAATTCAAATGGGGTTTTTCCCATGGCTAGTGGTGGGTTTTTGTTACTCTATGGTTCTTGTAGTAGCATTGTCTTCCTGAATAGCATAACTTCATCTAAACTATATTATCCCTCATCAAAGAAGTCTCTCTTTGTCAAATGCAGACCACTGAAAAACACAACTGGCCAAAATGCAAAGAACAGCTGATCATGAGCTACCTAGCCCCAGTGGATACAACTACAACTACTGTATGCTCAGGGAACATCTTGGCAGAGGGGGCAGAAAGGTTGTAAGTGCCAAAGGACCAGGAAATCTGCTGTGAAATTGTGTCTCCTAGAAATAACAGGGAAGATACACCCATGATATCTCAATAGTGTGACTGTCTAAAGGAGACCTGAACAAGGACACCAATAGACATATTAGGGGAAATCCCATGGAGCCTCACCCTGAACGCTGAACTATGGACAACTAAGGAATGTAGAGAGAGGGGAAAATTGGTAGTTCCCAGGGAGAAGCCTCCTATCCGATTACCGGTAACAAGTGGTCAGCTCTGAGATCACATACAGAAATACTAAAAAGACTCAGCAAATTTTATGTATGTATTTATACATACATGTAAAAATAATAATCAAAGAAAAAGAGACCATGAAATTTAGAGATTGGATAAGGGAGGGTTGGAGGGAGGAAAGGGGAAGGGAGAAATTGTGTAATTTTATTTTGGATGATGATGATGATGATGATGATGATAAAATGATGAAATTTTAATTTTTAAATAACTTTTTAAAAGATTTAAGGCTGGCCTCAAATTTGCTATTAACAAAAGATGCCCTTGAGTTTATGATCCTCCTGCATGTGCCTCTTAAATGCTGGGATTACATGTGTGTACTACTGTTTTGGTTACTTTCTTATTGCTGAATTGAAAAAGCATGAACAAGACAACTTGCAGGCAAAAAGAATAGTTTATTGGAGTTAACAGTTTCATAGGATGAGTCCATGACCATCGTGGCAGGAAGCTTGGCAGCAGGCAGGCAGACATGGTACTGGGGCAGTATCTGAGAACTTATATCTTGAGGCAAAAAACAAACGATAGAGAGAGCTAACTGGAAATGACATGGGCTTTTGAAACCTCAAAACACACCTGGAATTGGCACATCTCCAATAAGGCCATACTTCCTGGTCCTTCCAAACAGTTCCACCAACTGGGAAACAAACACTCAAGTGCATGCCCCAGTCCACTCAAGTATATGGGGGCCATTCTCCTTCAAACCACCATGCCCTGTTCATGGGATGCTGGGTTCTAAGCCAAAGGCTTTTTGTATGCTAGCTATGTACCCTACCTACCGAACTACATCTCCATCTCCTATCTCATTTCGAAAGCAAAGAAATAATAGTCTCAACTTCTAAACTAGGAAACATTTATCCAAAGAGTTTGTCCCTTGGTAGTGTTTAAATTACATTCACCTGCTTGTATGTAGGTATGTCACATGCATGCCTATACAAGCACTGGCATAGCTTTCTGGTTTATCAACAAATTAGGATCTCTTCTTCTAGCATATGAGGATATCTTGCCTTTTATCAATAAATGGACAAAACTAAAAAAAAAAAAATGCCTGCATACAGCTAATGTTGCTTCATTTGAAAGCATAGCAGGAAAAAGAAAATGTAGTTTCTGATATAAAATAATGAAAATTGATTTATTGCATGATTCTGGTCCATGTTTAATAAATATTTGTCTTTATTTTTTCTTGAAGTACTGAAAAATTTATTCAACTGTCTTTACTATTTTGTTTTAAGCAGATATACATCTGAAGTCATTGGGCAGAAAATGTCCTGAACCTTTATGAACCATGGAATACTTATGTCCTACAAGGGAGGGAAAACTTGTAAAGAGGGAAATACGTTAGTTATAGAATCATTCTTGCAAGACATTCCTAAGATATTTCATAGATCTTCATTCTATGCATATAATTCCACGACTTCTGTCCATTTGTTAAGACATGACAACGTGAGCAGAGACTCCATCCTCCCCAATACAGAGTTCATTGACACCTCACTGTTTCCATCATACAGAAGACACCTGCTGCATTTGAACTTCTACCGGCTTCTTTCCCTTCAGAAAAGAAATAACTAAGGAAACCCATGTCCTAGTAGCTATTGGAAGGATGCTATTAAAGACCACAATGCAAAGATGTCCACCATTACCCCTTCAGAAGATGGGAGTCAGCCAGGCTTAGAACAGTGCTCAGATGTATTTCTACTTCACAAGACCACACATCACCACCTTCTTTCCAAGTAAGGACTTTTATTAGTCAAGTCAGCCAGGGAAAGCTGCTGTGTTTTGAAAGGAGCATATTCAAGTGAGAAACGGCTTGAGCAGTAGGGTGATTTAATACTTGTTAGCTGATAAATATAGCCTTTGCCAGAATAAAACTTTATGATGCACGTTGAAAAGCTTAATTACTGAACTGTCTCTGTGCATCTTGCTCAGGCTGCAAGGGTGACAAATTACAGCCTCAGAATAGTGTTTGCTCCTTTGGCATTTCTGAAGGAGAAGGGAATGCCTAAAATCACCAAGAAAGCAGTAATAATCCCAGACCAGATATTACTGGGGAGAAAAGGATACTTCTTTGAGTCACCAAGCCTTCTGCACATGATGTCGTCCCACCAAGCCCCCTCCCCCACCTACACACCACCTTGTTACGTAAAAAAGCATAAGGTCAGCTTTTCATTCTTCTGGCATTTCATCCTTATCAAAGTTCGTGGGGGTATATCCCTCCACGCTTCATATTCCCAATGTCCCTGTGAAATAATCAGGACAGGAAATTCTTGTCCACATTTAACAAATAAAGAAACCAAGGCCTAGAGATCAGTCAACCAAGGTCATGTAATGACATGCCAGGACAATAATGCACACTTCCCATGACCCACTTCTATTACTGGAACCACTCAGCTTCCAGATGAACATGATAATTACAGCTGGCTGAAATAGTCATTGGGGTACAGTCCACACCACGTGGTCTTCTTACTGCACCTTCATTTCAGAGAGCTAACGCTAATCCCGGCATGCTATGTATGGGGGTCTGGTATGGAATAAAATCCCATAAGTACTAGCTAAGTAATTTGCACTCCACTGGCTGGTTTATCGATTTCTGGTGAGAGGGGGGGCTGAGGAGGACACTTGCTGTGGGAAGAGCTGCATCCTAATGACACTGAATTACTACCATCCAGGAGTACATATCTCACCTATGCCTATTCTTCCTTCTGTCA
Source organism: Mus minutoides (assembly GCA_902729485.2). Classification (NCBI taxonomy): domain Eukaryota; kingdom Metazoa; phylum Chordata; class Mammalia; order Rodentia; family Muridae; genus Mus; species Mus minutoides. Next base: position 49,489 of record CACVCL010028414.1, read on the forward strand.
ATGTGTCTCTTGTCTATTTATCCCCCTTACTTCATTCTCTTCTCTTCTGCCTTCTTCTCTTTCTTCCTTTCCAGTAGTTTCTCCTACTCCTTCCTGATAATTAATTTCCATGTGTAAATCCAGTATCATTGTGACCCACACTTGAGATCCATTGTGTTTTAGCATGTCAGGATTTTGTGGTGGTTGTTACCGTTGTTTCTAAAATTTAAAATATCTAATCTTACTATTCATCAGCTCTAGTTTCTGATTTCCAAAAGCCAAGTAAAATCTAATGCAAAACTTTAAAAATTGCCTGCAGTTTTCAGTGATCTCAGGGTTAATAGCCTCAAAAACTGTGTAATTTCTTTATACTAGTGGCTTACATTTCCTGGCATACATGTGCAAAAGTGTAGCCAGGTCTATAATGAATGCTTGTGATATAATATCAGTCCCTACTCTAAGAGTCTATCTGGGGAAAGCAAAACCCAAGGAGTAAGATTCAGAGCAAAGGCAAAGGTGTTGGCTGTTCGATAGATTTCTGGTGCTATCTGAAATACCTGAGGCTAGATGCTCTCAATACAGAAAAGCAATTTCTTCTGTCCACAGCTCTGGAAGCTTGTTATCAGCTTCTGTGAGTCTCACAGCATAAGGACTGATAATAATGTGGGGAGTGGGGGAAGATCACATAATAGATAGGAAGCCAGAGTGACCCAATTTATCTCAGATCCACACATGGATCCATTCCTCCTTGATCCTATGCTACACAGAAAATCCTTTCAGGCCAGCCTATAACATCCCCTGGAGTAAGATCCATGTTTTAATGATTGAAAGGATTTTGTTCCTCACTGTATGACCTTGAGGCAGTTATTAAGTCTCACTAGACTTCATTTGCTCTGAAGACTGAGTCAATGGTACATACCTGATGAAGAAGGGACGGGGAGGAAGAGTCAAGTAAGTCCTTGCTGTGTCCCAAAGGCTGTGAAGGTCAATTTTCCACCGCTTTTACCTAAGACATAGAAAGGCAGATGTTTAGGTGTGTGTGAATGAATAGCAAATGTTTTTAGGAACTTTTATATTTCTGTGATAAAGCACATGGATCAACTTTTAGAAGAAAAAGATTGTTAGCCTCACAGATGCAGAGTGTTAGAGCCCATGATGTCAGAACGGAGGCACAGTGGTTGGAGCTAGGAGCTGAGGGTTTCCGTCTTGAACCACAAGCAAAAAGTAGAGGAAGTGAACTGGGATTATCACGTGGCTTTTGAAACCTGGAGTGGTTTGGATGGAGTGGGCATCACAGGCTCGCTTATTTGAATGGCTGATTCCCTGTTGGACTGTTTAGGAAGGATTAGGAGGTGTGTCGCTGGAGACAGGCTTAGAGATTTCAAAAGCTCACACCACACCCAGTTTGCCTCTCTCTCTCTCTCTCTCTCTCTCTCTCTCTCTTTCTCTCTCTCTCTCTCTGTCTCTCTCTCTCTCTGTCTCTCTCTCTTTCTCTTCTCTCTCTCCTTCCATCTTGAAGGTCAAGTGCAAGCTCTGAGCTATTGTTCCACCACCATTGTAGTCTGCCTGCTGTCATGCCCCCCACCATGATGATCCTGGACTTGCCTTCTAGAACAGTAAGCAAGCCTCAATCAAGTGGTTTCTCATATAAGTTGTCTTGGTCATGGTGTCTCTTTACAACAATAGAACAGTAACTAAGATAAAATCTCATAGCTGGTCCCAGTGACATACTTCCTCCACACATTTTAAACTTATCCTATCCAAATAATACCCCTGAGTATCAAGCATTCAAATGCCCAAGCCGATGGGTGACATCTCATACAAACCACCATAGCAAGCAACGGTAGTACTCAGAAACTGAAGTATTCTGGCAGGCTGCATCAAAACCTTCATGAAAAGATGGCTCACTGGTTAAGAACACATATTGCTCTTCCAGAGGGCCTGAGTTTGATTCTCAGCACTCACATTGGGAGGTTCACAATCATCTGTAACTCCAGTGCCAGGAGATCCAACACCACCTTGTGGTCTCTGAGGGCACTGGACTCACAGGCACAAGGGCCCAAGTTGATAACCCACATACACAAAAATTTTTTAATGATAAAATTAAATTTAAAGAGAAATTTCCTTTCCTAGCCAAGAGAGCTAAGGCTTTCTGCTCTTTTCCTTTTAGCATCTGTAAGTTGACAACCTGATTGGCCAAAAAGCTGCCAACACAGTCCTTGGAAAGGAACCAGGTAGGGTCAATAGCAAGAATGATACAAAATCGGAACAGATTGTCTTTTTCTTTACTGAATGCAAAGCACTGTGCATGTGAATTGCATTGAATATTATCTACTTGATTTTAGAAATACCAAAAACTTGAAAAGGATCATTTGGCTAAGTGTAAAGCATTATGTGCTCTCCCTAGTCTTCAGTTTTAAGAGCTGTCAGTTCATCGTAGTTTTGTGAGACTGCTGCTTCCTAGAGGTATGATCCTAAGGCCAACTCTTTATGTCTTATCATTTTATCTATAAAATGCAGATACTAATTGTACCTACCCTAGGCATTGTTCTAGGGTTATGATATATGCTATAAGTACTTAGCATTATGTCCTATTCATAGAAGACCCAGTATATGTCAGTTGTTATCATCATCATCATCATCATTATCAGTGAGATGTGACTTAGGAAAAGAGTCTCCTTTCGTGTCCATCACTGTACCCATACCTAGCTAAGACTCAGCTAGGAGCCAACTGTCTATCTGTAGAACTCGTGTACATAGGTAACATTGTAAGGCTAGTTTCCAAGTGGCTTTTCTTGAAAAATGTTTATTGAAAAGGAAAGAGACAATAAGGTAAAAGAGAAGGGAAGGAGTGGGAGAGGAACAAGAAAGGAAAGAAAAGAGGAGGGAGGGAGGGAGAGAGGGAGGGAGGAAGGAATGCAGAAGGGGAAGGAATGGGAGAATAAGGGAGGGAGACATTTGGTTTCAGAAAGTCCTTACAGTGAGCTAAAAGTCTATCCTTGCAAGAGGAGGGAATGCCCAAAGCTGCTCTACCCCTGAGTAAAGTAAACATAGGTACTTCAGACCATTCCTTGCTGCTTATGAGTTGAAGATTTCTGCAAAAGAAGCAAGAAAATTGAGCAGAAAATTGCACCTGGGTACAGAAACCTGCTGAGTCTGCTTTATGTGCTACTTGAAAATCTGGGGTCGTATATACTGATGTTTATTTAAAATACAAATAGTTGAGTTACCTGGGGAATTTCAGTTGAGGTAATTCTTAACTATCCTATACTGTGCCATCTATTAAGTTAAGATCATTATAGAATGATTGGTTCTTTTTTTCTGTTTTCTTTTTGCTGCTTATGAGTTTAGATAGCACAATGAAATCAAATGGGTTTTTTAAATACAAGGAATTGACACTTCACTCAAATGTATTATACCCTATAGAAACATATTTTTGTCTTTTACCTTCACCTTGGATTCTTCAGTGTCCTGAATAGCACCTGACACACATTAAATGAAAGGTCAAAGGCACTGCAACATCAGCAGTTGGGATACGACACCAGGCTTTGTAATTGAGGCAGCAAAGAAATGAGAAGCTAACTTTTAAGAAATTTGACCAGATCAATTAAGTACTTGCCATACACAAGGACAAAACCTTAAGTTCAATGCCCAGAACCTGCATAAAAAACAGGGTACCCTCTAATTAGTTATCTGATATCATGTGGTCAGCCCTAAAAACTTGTAATGGACTTAGCACATTGTATTTATCTATTTACTCATGTGTGCGTGCACGGGTGCGGGTGTGGATATGTGTGTGTTAAAAAAAAAAAAAAAACGAGGCAGTGAATTTGAGATCGGAGAGGGAATCAGGAATGTGGGAGGAGTCAGAGAGACAAGAAGGAAGGGTAAGTTTGTAAATACAGTAATGAAACATAAATGAAACAGAAAAAACAAACAAAACAAAACAAAAACCAGGAACATCCCTAGGGCTTGCTCGTCAACCAGTCTAGCCAATGGTGAGTTTCAGGTTCCATAAAAAAAAAAAAAAAAAAATTAGGTGAAGTCATTGAGGCAAAAAATCCTAACATTGCCTTCTGACACACACGCACAATGACATGCACAATTGTCCACATATGTAACACACACACACATGAGAAGTGAAAATAAATTAAATATTTTTAAAATGAGTCTTGTAAATATATAAGCGCTACAAAGACAAATATCACATCTGGCTTAGCTGACATCCATCATTAAAGCTAGCTGACCTGTAGCACATTAGGCCCTTCCAGAAATATGTGTTAAAGGGCCAAATGATTGAAAGTGAGCATACCTCATTTTTAGAAGCTGACCTTGGCACAGAATACTCAAAACAGGCTTTGCCTGTGTCCTTGGTGTGTGTGCCAGAGAGGCAGGAGGGCAGGGGACCCAGACTCTCCCGGTAAACTTGCATCAGCACAGCTTTTGGTGACATATTCTGCTGCTGGTGTTCATCTAGCAGTGTGCAATCAAAGTTCATTGGATGATATTATAGTTTTCATATTCTTTCACTTAAAAAAGTTGTTCTAAAAATGTTAGGCCTGAGACAGTTGCCAATACAGCTTTACACCATGTATTTTAAACACGATAGAAAGTATGCTTACTTATCCTTTCGTGAAATAATCAGGCCATTTAAAGCAAACTAAAATCCTGCCAGAAAATAAGAAATTAGTAGGGCTGGAGAGATGACTCAGTAGTTAAGAGCACTGGCTAATTTACCAAAGGACCCAAGTTCAATCCCCAGTACCCACATGGCATCTCACAATGGTCTTTAGCTCTGACAACATTCACACAGACCTACACGCAGACAAAACACCAATGAACATAAAAAATAAAAATAAAAATAAATAAATTATTAAGTAAAAAGAAAGTGGGAACTTAGTGAACATGTTACAGAGGAGGAAAGTGTCACTCAACTGAGACTGGTTATTTATCCTGGATGAACAAATTTACTACATATCATAAGAAACAACTAAAAGAATCAGTATTAATAGTTGAAATTATGAAGGTCTATAATTATTTCAATAGGTCTTAAAATTATAAAATTTCACTTTGTTATTTATAAAACCTTGTAAAATTTTTAGAAAAGATGAATTGCCTTAGGAGATAAAGATGATTATGAACTATAGCAAACATCACAGCTAAGGGCAGAAACAAGAGCATCACAAAGAAGGTAGAGTCTCCAAGCTTGTGTGTCCTATACTGAGACATGGAAAATAATTAAGATGGACAGATGTTAGAAAGAAAAGGCAAAATGATCCCGTGTTCCATATAATTAGATTTGGAGGACTCAAGATATTTCACTTCTAGGCTAATGAGAAGTGAATAAAAAGGGTGAGCTATTATATTCAATAACCCATGGGTTTTTTTTACATGCTCTAAAAAGCAATACAAATACATCTTGCAAATAATGTCAACAAAAAACATAATCTACAAAGGAATAACCTAGGAAAGTATGTATGGAATTCTATGGTGGGCTTTCTTTTAACCCCAAAACATAATTCTTAGTCAATCTAGAAATTATTAACAGGTTAAAACAATAATAAGGTAATAAGCATGTAGTTTTGGTCCACTGTGAAGACTAGCTAGATACATCATTCTACAGTTGGCTCAAGAGTTGACACAAATCCACAAAACCATTATCTCTAATGTAGTAGTTCTCCCTGTGAAGGAGGGACATTATAAAACCAATGAGAAAGAAAAGAATTGTGTAAAAAGCTATTTGAAGAAAATTTGCAAACTATTTGTTTTTAAAAATTGTGATTTTTATCCTAACAACATATTACTCCTGCTTAAAAGGAAGGAAATTGCATTATAAATCAGGAAGTATGAGGCCTTCCTTCTGCAGAATAGTTACACTCAACCTATTTCTTTTCCTCTTGGTATCTCATTTAGTAAGAATAGTTAAAATAAGACAGGCAGTGGTGGTGCACGCCTTTAATCCAAGCACTTGGGAGGCAGAGGCAGGCAGATTTCTGAGTTCCAGGCCAGCCTGGTCTACAAAGTGAGTTCCAGGACAGCCAGGGCTATACAGAAAAACCCTGTCTCAAAAAATCCCCCCAAAAAGTTAAAATATTAAAACATTGCAGTAACTATACACAGATACACAGATATATAGAAACATGTTTTGTCTCGTGAGTTATGAAATTGTATACATATGTGTATATGACTGTGTGTGTGTGTGTGTGTGTGTGTGGCTGTGATGTGTGATGTGTGCCTGTAGTGTTTGTGTGTGAGTGTGTGTGTGTGTGTGTGTGTGTGTGTGTGTATGCTCGCGCATACATTTGCGTGCATATGCACGGGTGGTTTTAAAAATCTGGTCTGGGTCATGAGTAAACAAAAACATGTAAATAAGAAACCACAATATTATGCAAGTTTCAGCATATCAAATTGATAACTTTTTAAAAAAACATGAAATGCTATGAAGAATCTAAGAATACTAGTGAAAGTAGAAGTGTGCCCAACATTTCGGCATCCTGAGTTTTCAGTGTATACTTTAAAAGAATAACTTTTAATTCATTACTGTTATATCTTAAGAAATCTCTCTTTTAGGAACACTCCTCCATTGCTGGTGGGATTGCCAGCTGGTACAACCACTCTGGAAATCAGTCTGGAGGTTTCTCAGAAAATTGGACATAGTACTACCGGAAGATCCAGCAATACCTCTCCTGGGCATATGCCCAGAAGATGTTCCAACTGATAATAAGAACACATGCTCCACTATGTTCATAGCAGCCTTATTTATAATAGCCAGAAGCTGGAAAGAACCCAGATGTCCCTCAACAGAGGAATGGATACAGAAAATGTGGTACATTTACACAATGGAGTACTACTCAGCTATTAAAAACAATGAATTTATGAAATTCTTGGGCAAATGGATGGATCTGGAGGATATCATCCTTAGTGAAGTAACCCAATCACAAAAGAAGTCACTTGATATGCATTCACTGTTAAGTGGATATTAGCCCAGAAATTTAGAATACCCAAGATACAACTTGCAAAACACAAGAAAATCAAGAAGAATGAAGACCAAAGTGTGGATATTCATTCCTCCTTAGAATAGAGAACAAAACACCCATGAAAGGAGTTACAGAGACAAAGTTTGGAGCTAAGATGAAAGGATCGACCATCCAGAGACTACCCCACCCAGGGATCCATCCCATAATCAGCCACCAAACCCAGACACTATTGCATATGCCAGCAAGATTTTGCTGACAGGACCCTGATATAGCTGTCTCTTGTGAGGCTATGCCAGTGCCTGGCAAATACAGAAGGGGATGCCCATAGTCATCTATAGGATGGAACACGGGGCCTCCAATGGAGGAGCTAGAGAAAGTACCCAAGGAGCTGAAGGGGTCTGCAACCCTATAGGTGGAACAACAATATGAACCAACCAGTACCCCAAGAGCTCGTGTCTCTAGCTACATATGTAGCAGAAGATGGCCTAGTCAGCCATCATTGGGAAGAGAGACCCCTTGGTCTTACAATCTTTATATGCCCCAGTACAGGGGAATGCCAGGGCCAAGAAGTGGAAGTGGGCGGGTAGGGGAGCAGGGCGGGGCGTGGAGGGGTATAGGGAACTTTCAGGATAGCATTTGAAATGTAACTAAAGAAAATATCTAATAAAAAATAATCTGCAAAAAAAAAAAGAAATCTCTCTTTTAAAAATAAGGATAGACCAACAACTGATATAAACAGATGCAGAGACCAACAGTTAAACATTAGGCAGAGCTTGGGAAATCCTGCTGAATCAGGAGGGGGTTGTGGGGGGCGGGTAGGAAGGATTGTAGGAGACAGAGGAGTCAAAGACACCACAAGAAAACCCTCAGAATCAACAAAACTTAGCTCACAGGGGCTCACAGAGACTGGGACAACAACCAGGAAACCTGAATGGGTGTGACCCACACCCTCTGCACATAGGTTATGGTTGTATAGCTTTGACTTCTTATGGGACTAACAGTGGGAGCAGGGCTATCTTTGACTCTTTTGTATGTTTTGGGACCCTCTTCCTCGGACTGAGTTGCCTCTTCCAGCCTTAATAGGGGAGGTGCCTGGTCTTACTACAGCTTGATATGCATGGTTGATATCCATGGGAGGCCTGCCCTTTTCTAAAAAGAAATGGGGAAGGAGTGGGTGAGGGGTGGAGGGGAGGATGGAGGAGAAACTGTGGTTGGGATGTAATATATGAGAGAAGAATCAATTGAATTTTAAAAGACAATAATTTATCTACAACATAATTAAGAACTAGTCATAATAAAGAAAAACTGGGAATCACCTAAACACCAAGAGGAAATAGTTGAATAGATTCTGATCAAAACAACAACATGCAATGCAATCATTTAAAATGCACACTCAAAACATGCTTATCTCTTACAGTGTTAAGAGTAATTCATAATACACCATTATATGCTCTTTACTCTAAAAGCATAGGAGAGTGAGTGCATGCTCGTAGGAGAGGTTGGAAGGAGAAAGTTTATTTCAATGAAAGGATATTTTTAAAACTATAAAGTGCTTGTAATGTACAATTAAAATGCCCTGGGAGGCAAGATGAAGATCAGAAGCAGGAGAAAGACTTTTTAAACCTGATAAGATTTAAAAAGTTCAGGTAAGATTGAGAGCACTGAGGTATCATGGTCATAGACAAGAAAAAAAATTTTCAGGCAAAACTTTCCAATGTAGTATGAGATCACCAGTGAGAAAAGGCCATTCCAACTGTGCTTCCATCCTTGGCTGGGCCACAGCATCCAGAGAGGAGGACAGAGGCTCCTAGGTTATGAAGCTCATAGCCTAAGCTGGGGTTTCTATTATTATTATTATTATTATTATTATTATTATTATTATTATTATTTAAACAATTTTTATTAGATATTTTCTTCATTTACAATTCAAATGCTATACCGAAAGTTCCTTATACCCTTCCCCTGCCCTGCTCCCCAACCCACCCACTCCTGCTTCCTGGCCTTGACATTCCCTGTACTGGGACATATAATCTTTGCAAGACCAAGGCCTTTCCTCCCAATGATGGCTGACTAGGTCATCTTCTGCTACATATACAGCTAGAGACATGAGCTCTGGGGGTACTGGTTAGTTCATATTGTTGTTCCTCCTATAGCGTTGCAGACCCCTTCAGCTCCTTGGGTACTTTCTCTAGCTCCTCCATTGGGGAGGTCCTGTGTTCCATCCTATAGATGACTATGGGCATCCCCTTCTGTATTTGCCAGGCACTGGCATAGCCTCACAAGAGACAGCTATATCAGGGTCCTGTCAGCAAAATCTTGCTGGCATATGCAATAGTGTCTGGGTTTGGTGGTTGATTAAGATATGGATCTCTGAATGGGGCAATCTCTGGATGGTCCTTCCTTCCATCTCAAAGCTGGGGTTTCATAATTGTTCTCAAGGCTCTCTTGCTCTCTCTCTCTCTCTCTCTCTCTCTCTCTCTCTCTCTCTCTCTCTCACACACACACACACACACACACACACACACACACACACACACACACACACACAAACACACACCATGGAATTCAGAGATTTACTTGATCAAACTTTTAAGGTTGCTGACAGTGGGAAGGTCCGAGTGATCATGATACCAGTCTGGAGGCCATTTGGCTGTATGATACAAAATCAGGGTCAGCAGTATGTATGCCAGGGCTTGGATGGAGGAAGTGGGTAGAATCACTGGATAACAGGTCTACCCACAATTTGCTAACTTGTGTTTCTAGGTCTAGGGGCTTCACAATACATCCTGAATTTTTAAAAGGGGGGAAAGTACTCTTTTCTTTAAACTGTCACAGAATTGAGTAAGAAACTTAAATTCTGTCCAGAAGTAACTCTCTGATGGTTCTAAAGTAAAACAATTAGACATATAGAAAGTCAGATAAACAAATGGATAGGTTGAAAGAGACCAAAGATGTGACTAAACAGGAACTTTAGATGAAAGTTAAACAGGAATGTCTGTGTTACAGGGGCCTTTAAAAGCCACTGAGGATGGATGTCTCACTAATGGAATCCACCTCCGGCCCTGGGTGGAAACATGATGTTCTGATCTCTCCAAAGATTAGAACATTTTGTGCAACTGTCTCCTCGCTTAAGAGGTAATCCAACTAGGCCTGTCAATCACCTAGCCAAGAGACCGCCCCTCAGGAAGGCTGATCCGCATAAGCCATGCTAAAGGTAGGAGAGCAATAATTATCCCCTTAATAATATAATGCACCTTTCTCTCCCAGAAACTCCACCCTCATCGTGGCCACTTAAGAAGCGGCTGGCACGCAGCTTTGTTAAGCAGGGTCCCTTTTCTGTCCTATCTTTTAGTTACAGGGCTGTGCATGTTTTCCTTGCACTATGGCCTTTCCTTGCTCATTCTCTGAAGCTAGGGCTGCTTGCGGCCATGCAGCTGCGTGCTGCTCTCCATTGTTGAACATTCCATCCTAGCTCCAACCCATGGCTTCCTCTCCCCTCTTTTATTAGCTACTGCCAAGATTTACAGCCCACATCCTCTGTTGTTTTCTTTCCAGCTCCAACAAATATGGCCGTGAGCCTCCTTCTGAGTCTGTTTTAAAATATTTTTATCAAGACTGATAAACCCAGAAAAGGGACCCCAATTCACCTGGTAACATATGATGTTCAAAGAGTAGCCCAGTAGAATTTCTGGAAACATTTGGGTTTTTTATTTTGTTTTCTTTAAATTTAAAATTATAACTCCCCCCCCCCCCGCTCAAAAGAAATGCAAAACATGTACCAACGCAACTGTAATATGGGGCTACTTGAATTAAAATCAGACCCAGGAGGAAGTTCATGGAAGCCACATTAAATAAAGGACCTAAGAAGCGGCTTATTAAGTATGTATATAAAATGCATTGTGGGTCAAGGCCTTCTTTAAGCTCAGGACCAAGAGCTTTCCCTGGGCCCAAATAGTTGTCCATGAAGCTACTGGGTCAAAGAGTAGCCTTAGGAGAGACACGCTTTTGGGAATGTGACTCAATGAATACCCCTGCTGTAATGGTACCTCCTTTCCTCCTGGGCTGAGACTGGAGCAGTACTCCACATGTCTCCAGTACATACTGTACCACATTCTTTGAAAGGCATTGCAGAGCACAATGAACTGTGTTCTAAAGCCCCTCAGCAGAAGGAGAGCAGTGCTCTCCTAAGAACAAATAGTTCCATTTGCTAAGAAACCCTTTTTTTTTTTTTTTTTTTTTTTTTTTTTTTTTTTTTTTTGTGGGTTTTTTTTTTTTTTGTTTTTTTTTTTTTTTTTTTTTTTTTTTTTTTTTTTTTTTTTTTTTTTTTTTTTTTTTTTTTTTTTTTTTTTTTTTTTTTTTGCTTATTTTGTTTTGTGGGATGTTTCTGCTTTGGGTTTTGGTTTTTAAGAAAGGTTCTCCTATAGCCCAGGCTAGTGTGGAACTAGAAAGCTGAGACCTAGAATTTTTGGTCCAGCCTCCGCCTTCAGATTGCTCCAGCCTCCGCCTTCAGATTGCTAGGATCACCTGCATGTGCTGCTGCGCTTAGCTACTAAGATGCTTTCTTGAGGAAACAGGTACTTAGAGTATAACGCAACCTTCTTTTCAGATCAAAATGCTGGCTGTTTGGTTGAGGCTCCTCCTCATGCCAGATCAAAACCACTCATGCGTGACTTCAGACGAGAGATTCCAGTTGTCATAAATTGAAATGAAGCAGGATAAGGTGAACAAACCCACATGAAACACGCTGACTCAGGGATCCTGAGTGCCGACTCAATGGAAGGACACAAGCATGATCCTGTGCTTTCTTGTCTGCTAGCACAGAAGTTTTCTGTCACTACGAAGAGAAATCAAAGGCTGGCTCAGCATCAGTGGCCGCCGGGTCTTTGAGGGCCATCCCAGATGTATCACACCTGGAGACTTAGGCACTCTCCAGGCCAGAGACACTCAGCATTTGTCTGAGAGTAGCTCATGGGGAACTGAAAGTGGGATTACTCAAACTGAAAACTGTCTTTACCAAGTGATTCCATCCTTGACGCAAGTCTTGGATGTGCAACCCATGAAGCCCACACAGGCATCTGCTCGCCAGAGAACAAGACTAGATATCCCCAACTTGACTCAGAGATTTCCACAGTGTTGGAAACGAAGACTCTTCCACTTCAATCAAAATCATGCAACTGCTTAATTCTGTGTAGTTGTGGTGAAGATGATGTCCATCAAAGATAGGCTCCTATTTCACATGCCAAAGAGAGGAAATGATTGTGACCACATCCCCATAGTGACCCCCATGACCTCTCAGTGACCCCATCACCTCATGGTGACTCCATCAATTCTCAGTGAGCCCCACAGCATCATAGTAACTAACCCTGGTCACCTTATAGTAGTTCCCATCACCTCACATCCTCATAGTGACCCCCCATCACCTAAAATGACCCCCCACAACCTCATAGTGAGCTCTGTCACCTCACAGTGACCCCCACAACCTCATAGTGACTCTCCACCCCCAGCTCAGTCTTTGCAGAACACCTAGAACAGCACTTTGCCAATTAACATCACAGAGGCCACCTCAGGCAGAGTCTCACTCTACAGCAGACAAGGGAAGAGATTTCAAAGAAATGTCTTGTTCTGTCCTCCAAAGCAGAGATTTGTGCATTGTGTTTTTAAGCGAGAAAACTCCTCCCAAATGAAACCATCCAGAAAAGTGTTTCCCATTCGCTTGATAGTTGGGATCATGTATTTACTGTTCACTGTTAAAATGTTAGCATTATGAAAATGTAGTTTTCTTCCAACAATCAATGAATGAGTTAGAAATACACAAGCTTCCTCCTCCATTAAATTCCAGCTATGGACTCAACTCAGCAAACATTGGGGCATGTTTGCTACATGGCCATGTTGAGCTGAGTTTCCTGAGGATGCTAAGTAGAAAGAGCTTGAGTCTCTTTCCCAGAAATCACAGCAACCAGAAGTCAGGCCTGCAAGATAGCTCAGCAGTAGGGATACTTGCTGCCTGATTCCCATCCTAGCAACACACATGGTAAAAGGAAAGAACTAACTCCCACAGATTGTTCTTTGACCTACACACACACATTCATATACTTGCACATGTACACACAACTAGTCACTCAAGAAAGAGAACTTAAAACAGACCAAAAAACTGCCCCAACGCCTGCCCACCTTGATGAACTAAGGAGTTCCTAATAGGAATATTGGTGAGAGGTTACTTACAAGGAATGTGATAACTCAGAAGCAGTTATGTTATTGAAAGACCCAGCCTGCCACCCATAATGGCTCAGAAACTGCAACCCTGGAGATCTCTGTAGGCCTTGCAGACAATAGCTTAACAGCTCCAAGAAAACTCTCTGCACCCACGCTGGGAAGAGTCTTCTTCCCCGTCCCTTACATCTATGAAGCTTGGGAGGGGCCTTTAAGAATAGTGCACATTTCAGCTTTCCCAGACGTGTGACACTTACTTATTTCCTAAGTGCTATGTGCCTCCTGCTTCCTGCTGGAAGGTAAGTTTCAAGTTGGATAAAACTTCAACACAAGGAATCATTCTTTCTTTTGTCCTTTATTCCCATCCCATAGATAGTATCTTTCCCTCAAAATAAAATGACCTAAAAAATTGAAGTTATGTTTACAAGTGAATTTTTAAAACACTTCCACTTCTTAGTGCTTCATTGGAAATATAAAGGCTTTGAGTAGCTGACCAGGCATCAAACTTTGCTGTAGAAAAAAAAAGCCATTATTCAAGTAACTTTCTCTACCATAAATTTATCATGTATAACAGCAGTTCTTCACATTGAAGTAATACTCCAATTGAACCCTGTGAGGGTTTCTTAAAGGGACTTCTCAGGCCCTGCTTCCCAACTCTATGACCCTGGTACAGGTGGCCCTCAGACTTCTGTCCTTGGCCCATTAAGGGGCAGCCATCCAAATGATGTATCAAAATATCTTGTAAATCCAGAGCTTCCTGTTATAGTATGTACTCCCTCTAGATGGGAAGCATGCCAGACCCCAGCTTGACAATGGTTATTTATGATGTCACTGTCACTTTGTGTTTCTGCCAAGCATCAAATTATATACATACATACATATATATATATATATATATATATATATATATATATATATATATACATATATATAATATGGAAAGAGGAACTAATAAAAATACTTTCATATACAATGCTCAATTTACATATAGGCAGTGTATCTTTAGGACTCACATTGTAAATACTCTTGATTTTGAAGTCAGTTCATATATACTCTTTGTAAATACCAATCTAGGCTCTTGTACATGAAAAACCTTTAATTCAATCTTCTGGTTATTGAATTACTTTTGAAAGGGGCCAGATAAGTGAAGAAACATTTGATTTTGTATTGCATCCTTCCCCGCAAAGGGTTACAGCTCTCTAACTTTCAATGATCTTGTCTTATGAACTCCAACACTTCATTGACTATGATGTTTTCTCGATGTTATAATACCTACTGCCTTTCCTTTCAGAGATTTTGTTTGAGTCCCCTTCCCTTCATTACCCTTACTTCCTGTGGTTAAGAGTGGGACTGAGGCCTAATCTCATTGCTTTCAAAATTGTTGGTCAAGACAACTACTCATGAAAGAAACTTGTACTGCCAGACACAAAACCTTGTGGGAGATTCCCTCTAGACTGGAGCAAAAGACCTAAAGGTAGGGTTTGTTACAGTCAGGTCATCTCATAAAGCAAGCCTACGTTGCTTGAGACCTCACTAAAGGTCATAAAGTCAACATAATGAGAATTATGCCAAGAGATGGAGCCTCACTGAAATCTGATCCCAGGGCTGAGTCCTAACCAGGCAGTTTTAGCCACATAAATCAGTAAGTTGTTGTTTGGATTAAGTGAGCTTGATCCAGTTTGTAACTCTTATTCTAGTGAGAGAGATACATAAGAGATATGACATAAGTAGTCAACCTCTGGCTCCACAACTCTTCCTCTTACACAATAAAGCTGTGTCTAGCTTCGGTTTCAATTCCCTTTTTAACTCAGTCAGGAAGCTGCATGTACGATGGTGGGGAGGGTGTTTGGAAATGTGTCGAGAGTTTTCTTCTTACCACAATGGCTGGGAGAACCTCCCACCACTGACATTGACTTGGCACAGGCTAAGGATGTTAGGCAGTCTGAATATTGTGACTGTTCTGCACAATAAAGGACAGTCTTACCCAAAAGGCCAGTAGTAGCACCATGGAGAAGCCCTTAACAATGTGATGGTTGATACTGAAATCCAGCCCAGAATTGGTGGCACATGGCAGGTAATTGTTTTGATAGAAGGATGAAAAGGAAGTCCAGAACTATAGGAAAAGTACATAAAATAGAAGATAGTTTGACCCTGATGTACCTCTGACCACCAATGACCACTCACAGAAAGTTTCTGCTTACTAGCAACCCTAATTCACAGCCTGTGATTCAGTTTCTTCTGTGACATTTATCTAAAAGCAATCCAGTATTGTCAGGCTTCTATTCCTCAGCTCTATAAGAAGACCCTTGGGCACATTTCTTTCCAACCACTTGCCTGGAGTCCTTCTTCCCCTCTTCTGCCTCCTTTCTGAGAACATCCACCATTGATTGTGTTTTAATCATCTCCAAACTCAAAATAGGAAAGTCTGACGTTCTTGTTAGCTTGCCTACAATTTGTGGACTCTATGTGCTCCTTGGATGAATTTAAAGTATGTTTTGGCAGGACATTCCTCCTGAAGTCTATCTACTCTTTTGTAGTGGCTTGTATATACTATTTATTAAGTCTGTAGCAACATGTCTTCAGACATCTGCCAACCTTTAGAGCCCTGACCTAGAAGATTTGTGAGTCATCAAACACAGAATGTCTGGGGTATCAGGTTGGGGGGTCTGAAAGCAGACGCCAAGACTAAATCAGATGTAGAAGAGAAAACATCCATGAGGGATAAAGAACACAAGGAGTAGGAGTTGGCAGAGGTAGTAGCATCAGACAGTGAAGTAAAGCTGACCCCCTGCCTGAATCAGGAGAGGAAGAAGGAAGAAGGGCTAAAAAGGAAGCGCCAATACAGAACAGGAAATGGCCTCAGCTTGGCCCAGTGACAGACCCATAGCAAATATTGCCCCCTAGAGGAAGGAAGTGGCTCGTGCACAAGTGACCCTGGGTCTGGTTAGTGCAGCAGCTTTCTACCCACAAACTACTTTCCTCAAGCTGCATCCTGCCGGCTCTTGAAATGTAAAAGAAAATGGTCCTTGCCCTAAGGGGGAGGATTGACTAATTCTCTTGCTAGAACACTTAAAACAAACTCAGACACTCCTTTTACTAAAAATGGAAAGATAACTCAGTTATAATAACCAGTATTAAATGTGTCTTCCTGCATGATCTGATTTTATATTTAGAACAATCCCGTTGAGAAAGCATTGCTAGACTGGGGTGTGGGTTCGGAGTAGAGCACTTAGACAGCATGTATGAACACCTGGGTCCACTCCCACACTGTAGGGGTGAAAAAAGGCCATTCTATTCCTTGGATGCAAGAAGCTACTAAGGTGAAGAGAGCAGATGTAATTTACTTAAATTGGCCAAGTTATTAAATAACTAAGCTGAGGCTTAGTTCAAGTCATTTTGAATCCAAAGTCTTAAGTCTTAAATATATCCCCAGAATTTCCAGTTTCTCAGTTGTGTATTCAATCAAGGCAGGCCCAGATTGTGTGGAGCCTGAAGTCTCTGACATCAGAGGGACAAGGTGAAAGAAGATCATGAGATGCATTCAATGAGGAAAAAAAATGAATAGATAGATAGATAGATAGATAGATAGATAGATAGATAGATAGATAGATAGATGAAATTCAACCCAGGGCCTCAGAGAGATGCATGTAAGGGTGGAGGCTGGGTTTCCCTAGCCTCTGTATGTTCATCTCCCTAGATGTTATCAGCCTCCATACATTCACTTTTGGTTGTCACATCTTGATTACTGCCAACTCTGTTGCTAAGACAGGTAATGATTCCCAAACTGAAAATGCTCATTCTACAAAAAGTAAACTACAGATTCAGTGCAATGCCCCATTAAAATTCCAGTCCAGTTCTTCATAGAAATCGGAAAACAAACAAACAAACAAACAACCTTAAACTTCATATGGAGCCCTTCCGGTCCACACCGCTACAGCGCAGGGCGCAAGGCCCGGGGGCTGCGGACCCACCCAGGTTTCCAGCAGGACTCTCCTAGCTATCTCGGGAACACTGGTGAGAGGAACACACATCTGTTCCAGTCCAATCTTGTGGGACCTGAGTCTGCAGCCGGGAAATAGACAGGGGGCAGCGGACCCCTTCCCTTCGGGTCCACACCGCTCCAGCGCAGTGTGCAAGACCTGAGTGCTGTGCACCCACCCAGGATTCCAGCAGGACTCTCCTAGCAATCTCGGGACCACTGGTGAGAGGAACACACATCTGTTCCAGTCCAATCTTGTGGGACCTGAGTCTGCAGCCAGGAGATAGACAGGGGGGCAGGAGACCCCTTCCCTTCTGGCCCACACCCCTCCAGCACCAGGCACAGGAGACACCAGCCAGGAGAGTGATAAAGGCCCAGAGCAGGACAGACTCTTCCTTCAGGTCCAGTCCCTTGCACCCCGCACCAGCTCAGGGCTTGGGCTCCAGCTCTGCGCACTCTCCCTGAGGCCCCTTTGGGACTCCCCAGGCTATCTTGGGACCACAGGTGAGCAGCTGAACTCAGCATCTGTTCCAGCCCAATCGCGAGCGACTTGAGACACCACCCGGGAGATTGATAAAGGCCCAGGGCAGGACAGACGCTACCTTCTGGTCTCTACCAACACCAGGTCTCCTTGGGCAGGGATGGCAGGAGGTAAGCATAAGAACAGAAGCAACAGAATCCAAGGGTACTTGGCATCACCAGATCCAAACTCACCCACCACTTCAAGTCCTAGATACAACAGCACACCAGAAAAACAGGACATGGATATAAAGTCACTCGTCATGATGATGATGGAGGACTATAAGAAGGAAATGCAGGAAAACACAGTTAAACAACTAGAAGCAATTAAAGAGGAAACACAAAAAGCCCTTAGAGAGTTACAGGAAAACAATACCAAACAGGTGATGGAAATGAACAAAACCATCCAGGACCTAAAAATGGAAGTAGAAATAATTAAGAAAAACCAAAAGGAGATAACCCTGGAGATAGAAACCATAAAAAAAAAATCAGGAACCATAGATATGAGCATCAGCAACAGAATACAAGAGATAGAAGAGAGAATCTCAGGCACAGAAGATGCTATAGGGAGCATAGACAAGACAATCAAAGAAAATGCTAAATGCAAAAAGATCCTAACACAAAATATCCAGGAAATCCAGGACACAATGAGAAGACCAAACTTAAGGATAATAGGAGTAGATGAAAAGGAAGACTCACAAACTAAAGGGCCAGCAAATATCTTCAACAAAATTATAGAAGTGACCCCAAAAACTCCACCAGAGAACTCCTAAACCTTATAAACAGCTTCAGTGCAGTTGCTGGATACAAAATTAACTAAAAAAAAAAAAATCGATGGCCTTTCTCTATACAAAGGATGAACTGGCTGTGAAAGAGATCAGGGAAACATCACCCTTCACAATAGTCACTAACAATATAAAATATCTTGGTGTGACTCTTACGAAGGAAGTGAAAGATTTGTATGACAAGAACTTCAAGTCTCTGAAGAAAGAAATTGAGGAAGATCTCAGAAGATGGAAGGATCTCCCATGCTCATGGATTGGCAGAATCAATATAGTAAAAATGGCTNAAATCAAATATCCCCATTAAAAAGTGGGCCACAGAGTTAAACAAAGAATTCTCAACTGAGGAATACCGAATGGCTGAGAAGCACTTGAAAAAATGTTCAACATCCTTAATCATCAGGGAAATGCAGATCAAAACAACCCTGAGATTCCACCTCACACCAGTAAGAATGGCTAAGATCAAAAATTCAGGTGACAACAGATTCTGGCATGGATGTGGAGAAAGGGGAACACTCCTCCATTGTTGGTGGGAATGCAAGCTGGTTCAACCACTCTGGAAATCAGTCTGGCGGTTCCTCAGAAAATTGGACATAGTACTACCGGAAGATCCTGCAATACCCCTGCTGGGCATTTATCCAGAAGATATTCCATCTGGTAACAAGGACACATGTTCCACTATGTTCATAGCAGCCTTATTCATAATAGCCAGAAACTGGAAAGAACCCAGATGTCCCTCAACAGAGGAATGGATACAAAAATTTTGGTATATTTACACAATGGAGTACTACTCAGATATTAAAAACAACAAATATATGAAATTCCTAGGCAAATGGATGGATCTGGAGGCCATCATCCTGAGTGAAGTAACCCAATCTCAAAAGAACTCACATAACATGTACTCACTGATATGTGGATATTAGCCCAGAAACCTAGACTACCCAAGATACAATTTACTAAACACATGAAACTCAAGAAGAAGGAAGATCAAAATGTGGACATGTCTCCCCTTCCTAGAATTAAGAACAAAGCACACATTGAAAGAGTTACAGAGATCATGTGTGAAGCTGAATCCAAAGGATGGACCCAATGACTGTGGCTGCCAGGTATCCATCCCACAATCAGCCACCAATCATAGACACTATAGCATATGCCAGCAAGATAGTGCTGAAAGGGCCCGGATATAGCTGTCTCGTGGGGGACTATACCAATGCCTGGCAAACATGGAGGTGGAAGCTCACAGTCAGCTATTAGATGGAACACAGGGCTCCCAAGGAAGGAGCTAGAGAAAGTGCCCAAGGAGCTGAAGGGGTCTTCAACCCTATAGGTGGAAGAATAACATGAACTAACTAGTACCTCCTGAGCTCATGTCTCTAGCTGGATATATAGAAGAGGATGGCCTAGTTGGCCATCATTGTGAAGAGAGGCCCCTTGGTCATGCAGACTTTATATGCCCCAGTACAGTGGAACACCAGGGCCAAGATGTGGGAGTGGGTGGGTAGGGGAGCAGGGCCGGGAGGGGGGAGGGTATAGGGAACTTTCTGGATAACACTTGAAATGTAAATGAAGAAATTATCTAATAAAAGTTGGAAAAAAATTCTTTATCCCTACCTTAAAGATACCTGTGATTATTGCATTATACATATCCATGTTACTGTTATGCATAAATTTGTATTCTTAATGTCATGATCTTTGAAAGTCCTTTATGTACTTCAATAAAGAATCCTGCTACTAAATTTAAAAAAAAAAAAAAAAAAAAAACTTCATATGGAAACCCACATACACATTAGGATGCCTTAAACAATCTTGATCAATAAAATAACTACTGGAAATATCATCTTTCCTGATTTTATACTGTACAAATAAACTGCACTATATAAAAACAATATGGTATTGACATTTAAAAATGCATATTTGTCAACGAAATAGAACTGAAGACCCTGACCTAAGCCAGTATACCTTTGGACACCTGACGTTTGCCAATAAAGTAAAAAATAAATACTGGAGAAAAGACGGCACCTTCAACAAATGATTCTGGCCAAACTAGATAGCTACAGAGAAGAACGAAAATGAAGGCATGTCTCTCACCTTGCACAAAACTCAGCTCCAGATGTATAAAGGACCTCAATAAGATCTGTTACTCTGAAACTAATAGAAAAGAAAGTAGAGATTACACTTGATCTTGTAATATTTTCAGTACATTTATAATTTTGTGTTAGGCCACAATTATATGCCTTGGGATATAACAGCCCATGGGCCACAGGCTAAACATGCCTGTGTAAAACAGACAGTAATAACATTTGCTGCATACAGTATTTATAAATATAAAATAACTCAAGTCTTCAGGACTAGCATTCTAACAATATGCCTCCATGGACCCTAAATCACCAGAAGCAAAAAGTAGTGGCAGCTTCTGGCCTTTATTAGTCAGACAGCACCAGAAAACAGATGGCTTCCCAAGAGGTAAGGGAGCCCTAAGGATGGAGAGTTTACCCACGTAAGAAAGAACCAATGTGCTTATTGTAAGGAAGAGAGCCACTGGGCCAGGGAATGCTCCAAAAGGAGCTTCTCTAGACCCTGGCCTCAGAAGTTAAAAAAAAATAATAATAAGGGAGATGGGGTTCAAATCCCCTCTCCGAGCCCAGAGTAACCCTAAAAGTGGAGGAGAAACCCACCAGTTTCCTTGGAGACAGCAGAGTTCAACATTCTGTCATGCTGAAGGCTAAAGGTAAAGTGGAGCTAGGTTATGGTAAATGGATGAGCCTGTCTTTTCTATGTAATGTCTTAGCTTCCTAAAGGTGAGTATAATCCTTAAAATTCCCAAGGTGGGAATACTTCTACACATACTTCTACACAGATGATCAAGCAGGTCCTATTGTGGTCTTCTAGCCAGCTTACAGGACTGGGATTGTTGCTATTAACCCTTTCCTTACCTGGTAGCTATGACTGGGACATCACAAAACTGTGATCATTAAGTCACAATTGAATTTCACATGGACATCTCTTAGTAATGGATAAAGCCACAATTAAGATGATACCTAGGCTGCAAGCCTTCTATGCATCACATGGTGTACTTCCCACAAGAGTGCTAGAGAAAAAGGATACTATACTTGCTTCATACAGCCATGGAAGTTGACACTCAGAAAAGTTAAGTAACTAGACCCAAGACATCAGAGCACATGAGTAATGCACTCCGGTTTAAAGCTGACTGTAAACGTTGATCTTTCAACTACATGAATTATACTTCATTTAGTGGCTCCAGAGTTCATAGTCCTATACATTCATCTTCACTGTACAAAGTCCTCCAAAGATACATAAAGGGCTCTATGGCCAGAATCACCATGAATTACAGGGAATTAATGACATTAATAAGCTACCCTTTTTTGTCCTGTCAAGAAAATTAACAACCCTTTGCACCCCAAACTTCTTCTAAGCTTCTCAAAATATTATTGATATCCATTGCTGCACTTTATTCTCATAGAAATACTGTATTAGACAGAGAAACCTGTCCTCCAGCAGTCAAAGGTCTTGCCTAATGAGTCATAAGTTCCACAGAGTCCTTAGCCCACAGAATTACTTTTGTGATTATCATGTGATTCGATTATTTTACCAAAATTTGTTACGGTGAAAGGGTAAGTATCTGTTGTCATAAAGCAAAAAAATAAAAAATAAAAATACAGATATGCATGAGAGTTTAATCATCTTTTCCTGTCTTCCATTCAAACCCTGGTGAAAACACAGTGTATAACTTTCTGCTACAGATTGTATAGATCCATGGTTTGAAAGATAGTATCATAGATTAAATCGTTATGTACAAGGCTCTTGCTTCGATAAGTCAAGAAGTATGACATTTACAACTTGTAGCACCAGACCCTGTGTGAGCTTGCTCAGTGGTGTTTAGACTTTCCTTCTTCTTTCCCTGTTTACTCCACATTTGTCCCCAGTGGCTAGCTTTGGCTGCACAGACTGAACATAGACAAGGCTCCGGGGATTCATTGGTATTGCCTGAATTTGTTGTGCTCTGAGCTTCTCACCCTTTTGACATCGTTTCTGCTCATCCTAATGAAGAAAGGGTCTGTGTCATACCTACTGACCCTGCCACTGTCACCAGCTGCCCACTGACTTCCTCTGCAGGAGTTCTGTAGTCTCTGAGGATCATGCTGTTAGATATGTGTATTCTGAGTAGCTGTGTTGCCCCAGTGTAAAGGCAGCAGGGTTCCCCACCCCCATGAGTCTTACCACTCCCCCAACAATGACAGTGTCTCTTGGGCTCTGTCTTGAAATTTTTTGACCATTGTTAGAATTAGACTCATGTCAATCTTGACATCATGATGTGAGTGGCGTTCATCTGAGGATGCCATTGTAATGAGCTCTGTTGAGTAATTAAAGAACTTATTTTGAATGTGGGGGATGATAGAGCATGGAAAAAAAATCACAGAAAAAAATGCAGCAACAATACAAGCTCAGTAGGGAAATCTGAGACATCAAACATTTTTTTTATACAAAATACCAAAGGTCACTAGTCTCCCACATCAAATACACAGACATTTTTTTAAACAAATCCATTTCAGTCTGAGTCTCAACACAGGACTAAAATATGTGTTTTTGAAGAAAAAAAAAAACGATTCTAGGATAATTTTAATTTTGTTGTTTTCCAAAAACGAAGAAAGCACTGCTGGAGATTTCAATATGGGGAATTGTGAAGAGCGTTTCAACCGTGCCCAAGAGGTTGCCAGTTAAATACTGATGCTGAAGTTTAAATTTTCAGAATTACACTCATTTCTGATCATAAGATGTTATTAAAGGAGCAAAGTAGCCTCCAAGGTATGGTGGCTACCTGCCTGTTTTCAAGGAGCCTACAGCCCCCATGTCACCAGATCAAGCTAAGTGTAGCATTCTACACTTTGTCCAACATACAGCCTCTGCGTTTATCTCAACCTCAACTCAACAGGAGGTTGGAGTTTGGTGAATTCAGCATAGAAATGATCCTTCCCCCATATCACCCCATGGAAGAAGGCTGATAGAGACGAGGGCTTTCAGGCTCTCCCTGAAGGCCTTAGCTTGTTCTCTTTCACATCTGCAGCCATGTCCTCGGGGAGTTGTCCGATTCAATGTGATTTTAAACATCTGCCAGCTAAATCAGAGCTCCAAATTTAGCACTCGGGAACATTATGTGGATTTGCGATGCTCGCTGGAGAACACTGCATCCATAAACTCTCAGCTCACAGGAGACAGCCGGGTGGTACTTTGGTTGGTAATTTTATCTATGACACGTTTAATTTGGCTGTACATTTATGGCAATTATGTAAAAGGGAAATTGTGGCCATTTCCTTACAAAATGCTTTCTGCTGAGAACTCTGCCTTTCTCTCCGATCATTTGCCAGTGTGTTTTTGTTTGTTTTTATTCCCCAGAGGCTAGTTTTATCTGGGTTTCCTGAAATTCTATTCTCCATCCTGAGACATCTTTCTGATACAGGAAAAAAAAAGTCACTGCTATTCCCGTCCTGAGGAAACAGAAGTTCTATAGATGCACGGGTCTTACTAGCCGCCTTTGATCAGCACATAACAAGATCCCTTTCTCTCCACTGGATGGATGTTTCTGACAAGATGTACTGCAGCTAAGGAAAATGGCAAGCACACGTCTTGGCAAATGACTACTTGACGTTAGGCTCATTTAGAAGTGTATAACTAATCCCATCAATTCCTGAAATCATGGCATCCTTAGAAGGAGACATGGGGAGAAATGGCCTTGCAAAATAGTATGGCTGCTAATAGGTGTTTTATCACAATAGATGAACATGTATTTATTCCAATTAGATTCACAGGAAACCTTATTGCCTCCAAAATACAATGCCCCACCACAAAGCCTTCAGTAAGCCCTCAGACTTAAGTTATCCCATCATTTGAGCTACGGAGGCAGTGGTGTGAGTCTCTACTCTGATTTTAATGTATGATATCAATACAGAGGATCAGCAAATGCTGCCAGGATCTTGATTGGTCCTATGTAGGCAGGATTGGGACAGGCCCAGAATGGGGACCTAGTGACATTGGAGAGACAGTGAACCGGTACAAGAGTGACAGGCACAAAGTTGAACTGCTTAAGAATAAACTGTCTCCTATTGCATATGCCAGCAAGATTTTGCTGAAAGGACCCTGATATAGCTATCTCAAGTGAGGCTATGCCAGTGCCTGGCAAATACAGAAGCAAAGGCTCACAGTCATCTATTGGATGAAACACATGGCCCTCAATTGAGGAGCTAGAGAAAGTACCCAAGGAGCTGAAGGGATCTGCAACCCTATAGGTGGAACAACAATATGAACTAACCAGTACCCCCAGAGCTCATGTCTCTAGCTACATATGTAGCAGAAGATGGCCTAGTCGGCCATCATTGGGAAGAGAGGCCCCTTGGTCTTACAAACTTTATATGTCCCAGTACAGGGGAATGCCAGGGCCAAGAAGTGGGAGTGGGTGGGTACGGGAGCAGGGCAGGGAGAGGGTATAGGGAACCTTCGGAATAGCATTTGAAATGTAAATAAAGAAAATATCCTTGAAAAAAAAGAATATACTGTCTCTCTATGGGGTTGTAAATCCCTTCAGCTCCTTCAGACCTTTTCCTAACTACTTCATTGGGGTCCCCGTGCTCAGTCCAATGGTTGGCTTTGAGCATCTGAATCTGTCTTTGTCAGGCTCTAGCAGAGCCTCTCCAGAGACAGGCTCTCCCTGTCAGCAAGCACTTCTTGGCTTAGTGTCTGGATTTGGTGTCGGTATATGGGATGAATCCCCAGGTCTCTGGATGGCCTTTCCTTCAGTCTCTGTTCCACACTATGTCCCCATATTTCCTTTAGACAGGAGCAATTGTGGGATAAAAATTTGAAGATGAGGTGGTGGCACATGCCTTTAATCTCAGCACTCGGGAGGCAGAGGCAGGCGGATTTCTGAGTTCGAGGCCAGCCTGGTCTACAGAGTGAGTTCCAGGACAGCCAGGGCTATACAGAGAAACCCTGTCTTGAAAAACAAAAAACAAAAACAAAAACAAAAAATTTGAAGATGAGTGGGTGGCCCCGTACCCCAACTGGGAGCCTTGCCTAATCTCTGGATATGGTGTCTACAGTTTCTCCTTCCCCTCTGTTGGGCACCCCCCAGAGCTCCCAGGGACTAAACCACTGACTAAAGAGTACACATGGAGGGACCCATGGCTCCAGCTGCATATGTAGCAGAGGATGCCTTATCTGGCATCAATAGAAGGAGAGGCCCTTGGTCCTGTGAAGACTTGATGTCCCAGTTTAGAGGAATGCCAGGGCAGTGAGAAGGGGGTGGGTAGGTGGATGGAATTGGAGCAGGAGGAGGGGGGATGGGATAGGGAGTTTTGGGGGGATAAAATTTGAGGTGTAAATTAAAAAAATATCCAATAAAAAAGAATAATACTACTACTAATAAAAAAGAATCAAGGCCAAGGAAAGTGTCCCAAACACACTGCTAATGGCAAGGGAGAGTCCTCACAAAGTCACTCTGGCTAAACCACACAGCCTCACACACACATGGACTAAAACAGGTAAAGATTTATAGGGAACATAGAGAAGTTCGTTATGCTGTGGTGGTGATTTTTTTTTAATGTTCTCTGATTTAATAACAAAACTATGTTGAATGTGGAAAACTCTTCCGGGGACTAAGGAAACAGGACCCAACACTGATTTTCCTTGCTGTTAGAGAAAAGATGAGACTCCTCAGAGGTGCTATAACCAATTAAGAGCTGGAACACAGAGAAGGTGCCACAGAGCCCTGAGCAGGCAGGCTTCATCTTTGCAACAACTTCTCTCTTGACAGTGTTAGTGTTTAAGGCATCCTCTTGGGGAGCACGCTGGTTCTTCTTTCTCCACAGTCCACTTCTGTGGCAACACCGTTTCATTGGGTGGATACATTAGGGAATAGTTAAAACCAGAGACTGGAGCATCAGGCAGATCAGGATTCAAACTCCAGACCACTGAGGCAAATTATCCTGAGAAAATTAGCAAGCATCCGAGCTAGCTCACTGAGTATAAGGGATATAAACTCAAGTAGAAATAAAGTTCCTGACACAAAACAAATGTTCAACGTCAGCAAAATCGTCATCACTACTGTTATTAGTTTGGGTTCTTTTTTTTTTAAGTGATAAAAAATGAAGCAACACTAGCTTATGCAAAATATTAATAATAAAACAGTACAGGTATGGCTTGCAGAAATCATGAGCAGGCACGGGCACAGGGCCTCCTGGAAAATCTGTCATGGTTGCTCATCTGCTTCACAAGTCTCCCTCAGCCGAATCTTCGCTCCATCCCTCTCGGAGGTGGAAAAAGCCATCTCCCACCTCACCAACTGCCAGCTTGCCGGTTCCACTTTCTCAACAGAGACCACCGAGAATCCTTTTCCTGCCCGTGATATCACAGACTCTAGTGGACTCTGAATGCAAGCTGCTTACTCACTGGAGAGGGCCAGGCATGCCTACGGACAGGGGTCAGGTGACGCTGTCGTCCCTAGGAAGTGGCAAATACGGAGAATCACTGAATTAATAGGAGGGAAATTATGGCCAGATGTTACAAAGGGTACTTTCAAACTAGTGCAATGGAGGAAGTGCAATATTTTTAAATGTGAGAAGGTGTAAAAATGTCCTCTGTGAACAAAATTTCATATATAGCATGGTCATGAACTATACTCACTTATAAAGGTAAAGATTTATAGGGAACATGAAGAAGTTGGTTTATGCTGTGGTGGTGATTTTTTTAATGTTCTCTGATTTAATAACTAAACTTTGTTGAATGTGGAAAACTCTTACAGGGATTAACAACCCATGAGCCTTTGCCACCTAACACCTCAGCAAGGATTGGCTTACAACTGGCTGAGAGCCAGGCATCCAGGGGTACAGTCTCCAGCCAGAAGCTGGAGAGAAGAGGCAGGAAAATGCCCAAAGTCCTAGAGCCCGAGCTCTTCGTTCTTCAGGGCTCAGGAGCTGAGGCCCTCTCTGGTGTGGAAAGGCAGAAATCTGGCTCAGACCTAAAGCTGCCATCGGATTTTCACAAGACGTTCTGTAAATTCCAGCCAGAGAGAGGACAGCTACTAGAAAACTCCCTGGGTACTAAAAAGGCATCGGAAGCACTGTGAAAAGTAACTGTGTGGTTTTCAGAGCAAGACTGGTACCAACTTCCAAAAGCCCTCCAGACATCCCATAAACACGTTTCTATAGAAACAAGTGATCCCACGCCCACTCTTGTAGCCTCTGAGCCCATCTGGCATTCTGTCCCCAGTTCCCACCCCTGGGCCCAGTGAGGATAACCCGGGAAAAGTCTTTCCATTTACTCTTTGGCACCCTGCTTGTTCTAGCCTGAGTATCCATGTGTTGCTTCCTCTAATGTTCCCCTAGGGGATTGGGTAGGACAGATGGTCACTGTCATGTTAGAGCCAGAGACTTATGAAGCAACCTTGTGATCAATGTCAGTACTTAACTCCTGCCCCAGAGACAGAGCCGTGAGACTCTTGCCTGAATGGGGATGGGCCTCTGAAACACAGGGGGAAATCACGTTCACTGTCCCATCCTCAGGGTGGTGGTTTTGAAATTGCTCAAGCTGGCTGCCCTGAGACATTGCCCAAATGTTCCCTTAAAACTGCTTTTATCTTTAGCAAAGCTATATACGGCCAAAGCTTCAGAAAAAAATTTCACTGAAACCTCAGGGCTTTTCATGTGCAAGGCCCAGACATCAAAAGATTCCAAGTTCTGGTGCTGGGTCCTTTCCTTCTGCTCCCATAATTGTTTGCTCAGTTGAAATCATTTAATATCACCAACTTACACAATTTGGCAGGGTTCATCTCTAACCTGATCTTCTATGTCCTATAGAGACTAGAGATGCATGTGATGCATATATATATTAGCATACATTCATTATGTAGCATACATTCATGAACACATTTATAAAAATACATTCATTAAGGATGTTGATTAAAACTTACCATCGAAAGTGAGTGGCTTTAGACAGACTTTTATTATCTTGAAGGTGTTGGGGTCAGAAATCTTGCTGTCCAGGCATCAATGTGTTGAGTAGAGTTATGTACTTTCCTGGAGGCTACAGATGAGAATCCTTTATCTTCCAAGTTCCACAGGCTGTTTTGTTTGCATTCCTTGCCACGGGGCCCCTTTTACCTGCAAAGCCAACAGTTGCTGGTTGAGTCAGTCTTAGTTTCTTTTCTGGTTTCTGTGATAAAATATTCTGATAAAAGGAACTTAAGGAAGAGAGGGTTTATTTGGCTCACAGCCCCAGGTCACATCCCGCCACCGCAGGAAAGGGGCAGTGGCAGGAGCCTGAAGCAGCTGGTCAGAGAAGGGAGCAGAAAATGCTCACAGGCTGGTGGTGATCAGCTCGCTTCTCTGTCCTTACACAGTATCTCTAGTCCAGAGAAAGGTCCGGCTCACAGCAGGGAGGTCTTCCGAAATCAATTAACTTCATAGAGATAATCCCTCCGATGATTCTAAGCTGGATCATGCTGATCAGTTATATTGTCTCAACACCCCTTGTCATCCTGACACCCCCAAAACATCACTTTTAAGCCATAACCTTCCACCCCTTGTCACCAGCATTTCAGATATGCCTCTTGATGGAAATACATGCCAGTTTTTAAACTCCCCATAGTCTGTAACAATCCCAATACTTCAAAAGTCCTAAATCTCTCAACTGTTTTGTACTTCCAGGATATAATGGGTCAGAGTTAACACTCTTCTTTTCAAAATGCAAGACTTGGGAAGAAATATTCACAGCAAAGCAAAACCAAGATGGAAAGGAAAACACCAAACCTTGTATCTGGAACTGATACTAAAATCAACTAGCCTCTGAAGGTTTTCTTCCATAGCCCTGTCCCTCCATCTCATAGAGACTCTCTTCTGAGAGAATGACAACATCCCATGTTTACAGCTCTGCACTATCCCGTGCTCTGGTATCTCCAAAACCCTAGGGTCTCCGCTGAGACAGAGGCTTCACCTTCCTAGCTTCACACAACAGCTTCTCAGAGCCACTCTTCCGAGACCATACACACACACACACACACACACACACACACACACACACATTGATATGCATCACCTGACCTCAGCTGCTTTCCAAGAATCTCACTAGGAAGACATTGAATTGACAGTGATTCTAAGTTCCTCCTTTAGCTGTGGCTCCTTTGGACCACTTTCTTAGGCACTTCGGATTAGCAGGGAACCCCTTCATTTCAGGCTTCCTCCTTTTAAACAGACTTGGATCTTCATAAGAAGGACCCTCTGAGCACTGTCTTTCTCTCAGGACACCTTCCCTGTCGTCCCATCACAGCACAGGAGGCTTCCCCTCCATGTTGCTGCTGAGCCCGCCAGCAATCACAGCTGCTGTCTCAGCACCAGCCTTCCTGTTCTCCTGTCTTGAGGGTCCTCGGTGACAAACACCTGCGTCCATTACCTCTCAGTTCAGCCGCACTTGGGTGGGTTCTCAGGAACCGTGCAGACTACAGTCAGATTCTTGACCAAATAGTGCATGCACGGCCCCTACCAGAACTCCTGACAAAGTTTGTCCTCCCCTCTGGAACCTAAGAAATGAAGCCTTGTGTTTCTCTTAGCATTCCTGTCATCCAGGATGTCACAAGAATGGCCTGTTCTGCCCTGAGTCCAGTTTTCAAGGCTTTTCTAACCCAAAACACCAAACTCGTGCGTGTTCCAGCCACACATTGTTCCAAAGACCCAAGGATCCTGTAGTCAGGTGGATCCTAGCAACAGCTTCACCTCTCGGTACCAATTTCTGTATTAATATCATTTCCTGCTTGTTGTGATAAAAAATGTTCTGACAAAAGTGACTTAGAGAAGAAGTTGATTTGGCTCAAGGTTCCAGGTGGCAGGGAAATCACAACAGTCAGAATGTGTGCGGCCATCACAAGCTCCTCTTTGATTGTGAATACACAGAGGTCCATCTGCTTCACGCTTCCCTCGGAGCAGCAAGAAAGAAATACCAAAAAAAAAAGAAAGAAAGAAAGGAAAGGAAAGGAAAGGAAAGGAAAGGAAAGGAAAGGAAAGGAAAGGAAAGGAAAGGAAAGGAAAGGAAAGGAAAGGAAAGGAAAAGATACAATCTCCAATTGAATTTCTCCAGCCTTGACTCCTTCTTCTACTTCAAAAGGATTCTTCTTATGATCTTAGGCCCTTCCACATAATTATGATAATTTTTTTATAACTGAAAATAATTTTTATACAAAATATTCTGATTATGGCTTCCCCTCCCCCAGTCCTCTCAGATTCTCTCCCCCACCACCCAAATCAATACCCAGATAATCTTTTTTAAGTCATCTCAAAAAAAACTGCAATGCCTCCATGCCAAGTACTGTGATATGTTTTTGGGCTCTAGAAATTAGGTCTTCGATATCTTTCAGAAAGCACATTATTCTCCTCACCATGGATACTTACATGCCAAGCTTTAATCTACCTACCCTTTACATCCCTAGTATTCTTCCCACTTTAGAGATTAGGATATTGGAACTCAGAGACATCAATAGACCACACAGAAAATTGCAAATACCATAGGCTTTACTGAGGTATCACACCCAACCAATCTCTGACATCACAGATGGAGCCAGGCAATGTCACTTGTGTGCAATTTTGTCTTTGCTCAGAATGAAACATACTCTCCTTACCTCTCCTGCATGACCCTGCCTTTGCCTTCTCTTTAACCTCATTTCCCTCGGCTTCCATACCTATCATCTTTAAGTAGCTTGAACTCCCTAAGTACTTTCCAGCCTCAAAAGCTTTACATAAATTTCTCCTCAAATATGGCTTACCTAGTGTTTTGCCTGATCAGCCCACACACTTCAGGTCCCAGCTTACATGTCACTCAAGACTAATACAGGCCTTACATGATACTCTCTATCATACACTGTAGGATTCCTTAATAGTGCTTAATCATGACATCATGATTCAAATCAGAGATGGTTTGCCTTTGTGCTTACTAGCATCCCTGATGCATATTGAATCCATTAGACGCCTAATAATAAATATCTGTAGCTATTGATTAAATTAGTTAAATAATGGTATTGGGGCACATACTGGGTGTGGCTTTGAGGACATGAAAATAGAATCAAAGATTCTATTTAAGACTACTGGAAAACTGGAATGCATTGTCGTCTTAAATGTACATTAAAAAATTTAAACTTCTACCTTCTCTTCACTACAATCCTCTCACAGTGGGCAAGCATGGTTAAAGTCATGGACGGGAAAGAGTGAAGGTCTACATTTTAGTGGCCACAATTTCTTTTATGTCAGTTCATTTGTGGGTTTTTAGTTGGTTGGTTAATTGGTTGATTGGTTGTTTTTTTTGGTTTTATGTGTTATTGGTTTTGTTATTTTGGTTTGTTGTTTGTTTTCTGAAGCACAGGGTCATCTCAAACTCATGATACTCCTGCCTCAACCTCCCCAGTGTTAGATTATAGGAGTGCATTAACATATCCAGCCTGGAAATTTGTGTCTTATTCTACAAGGCTAACATTGGGGAAAACCAGCCTCTTACTCCTCTGCCCCCCCTCAAAAAGAACTAGAGAAGGCGGTTTAGACTAGGGAGTCCATCTTCAGCATACACCAGACATTGGGGGCTTCACCTACAGACTATCAACATTTCTGTGTGGATCAGCAAGTCTGGGAATGAAGAGGCTGATCTAGCTGGTCTTTGGATCACATTTTAAGCAGCACCATGAGTGGTTCTGAAACTTAGGTCCCTGTTGCCTGGAGCCCACAGTTACTGAAATAGGGGAGGTGCTAGAACTCAGTGTTTCCACCAACTCTCATTAAACTTTCAACAACATTTCCTTTCAAGTTTGCCTGCACGTTGAAACTCCCTAAGGAGTTCTCAAAACTATTCATTGCAGTGTCTCTCCTCTAAGGATAGAGACTTGGCTGCTCTCAAGTATAGCCTGAACAGGTTTAAAACTCCAAGGTGATTTGAATGTGTTTGAAAGCTGAGAGGATATTGACCTAGATCGGGGATCAATGTAATGGCCTGGGGATAGTCAGAGGAGACTCTTAGCCCACAAACTGAGGGGGTTTGCCCTCAGTTCCTCATTGAGAAGGGCCATGATAAGGCCTTAGAATCTACATCTCTAGTAAGCTATCTGCCGAACCACTCTGAGAGCCCCTCACCCAAGTAGAGCAGTAGAGAGCAAGCCAAGTGGGACAATGCCTCTCAAATCAAAGTAGTCCTAGAAACCATTAAAGATCTTGCAATGAGTTCTGGTTGTGACAGATTTAGGGGTGAGGAGTTACAAGACTACATTTCTATGGTTGATACCTTTGTTGCTAGGCCAAAGACTACATTCAGCAGAAGGAACTGAATCACTTCATTCTACTTCTTTTTTTTTTCTATTTTTTATTAGATATTTTCTTCATTTACATTTCAAATACTATCCCCAAAGCCCCCTATACCCTCCCCACACCCTATCCCCTGCCCTGCTCCCCAACCCACCCACTCCTGCTTCCTGGCCCTGGCATTCCCCTGTTACGGGGCATATGATCTTTGCAAGACCTCTCCTCCCATTGATGGCTGACTGGGCCATCCTCTGCTACATATGCAACTAGAGACACAGCTCTGTGGGGTACTGGTTAGTTCATATTGTTGTTCCTCCTATAGGGTTGCAGACCCCTTTAGCTCCTTGGGTACTTTCTCTAGCTCCTTCATTAGGGGTCCTGTGTTCCATCCAATAGATGACTGTAAGCATCCACTTCTGTATTTACCAGGCACTGGCATAGCCTCACAAGAGTCAGCTATATCAGGGTCCTTTCAGCAAAATCTTTCTGGCATATGCAATAGTGTCTGGGTTTGGTGGTTGTTTATGGGATGGATCCCTGGGTGGGGCAGTCTCTGGGTGGTCCTTCCTTCAGTCTTAGCTCCGACCTTTGTCTCTGTAACTCCTTTCATGGGGATTTTATTCCCTATTCTTAGAAGGAGCAAAGTATCCACACTTTGGTCTTCCTTCTTCTTGAGTTTCATGTGTTTTGCAAATTGTATCTTGAATATTCTAAGTTTCTGGGCTAATATCCACTTATCAGTGAGTGCATATCATGTGTGTTCTTTTATGATTGGGTTACCTCACTCAGAATGATATCCTCCAGATGCATCCATTTGCCTAAGAATTTCATGAATTCATTGTTTTTAATTGCTGAGTAGTACTCCATTGTGTAAATGTTCCACCTTTTCATTCTACTTCTTGATAGAATGGACCCTTAGCCAAGGCAATTTCTGTAGCTGTTCAGTTGCCATGGACGAACTGGGTTTACCTGAAAGGGGGGCTGGAAATGAAAAAGAGACAGGATGAGAAAAGAATGAAGCCAAGACAAGGTTCTGATCAAGGCTCCAAGTTTAATTCAGCACTGTGTTTATATAGGGCTAGCCCACAGACCCCATCCTTTGTTTCAGCTGGTTTATGTAAGCAGTCTCTTCTTCTAAGTTCCTGTGGGAACTTTCATGCTCAATCAAGGCACATAACTCCACCAAGGTCAATAAAGTCTATTGTGACAAGCACTCAAGGTCTGTTCAGCCTGCTCAAGGCTGGAAAGGCCACAAATTTCTACTCAACCCATACATTGGGCTGTATCTTCATAGCCTCAGGTGTTAGTAAAGTATCCTTTGCATGCTGTTGCTCTCCGTCTGTGTGTGTGTGTGTCTGTGTGTGTGTGTGTGAGCGCGCGCGTGCGCAGAGAAGGATGTAATAGCTGTTCCCATGATCTTATTTCCCATATGGTTTTTTTTGTAAGAATAGCCTTTAATATTGATCTCTGCAGCCCTAATATCCCCCCTCTCTTGTGTGTGTGTGTGTGTGTGTGTGTGTCCAAGAGCTTTCGTGTGGAAGTAACAAGACACCTTGGAGGAGTCAACTCCCTCCTCCCACCATGTAATTTCCAAGAATTCAGACAGTCAGACTCAGAGACAAGCCCTTTTACCCTCCGAACCATCTCCGTGGCTCCCAAACTGTCCTCCTGTTACCATAGTTTGTAACGAAACAAAAAGGACAGCAATTTGAGTCAACTGCTTACCATTTGTGCCTAATTACCATACAGTGAAAAAAATTAGTCCAAACACATGTCATGACATCTTGTGTGATGTTTATTGATCACAACAGCGACCTGTACTCCCTGGGCTAGACTTCATGGCTGGTTACACATGTAAAATGATTGTCTGCTCACAACTTAAAGACATCAGAGGAAACACTGGTATTAGAGACATGGTAAATAATCTAATGCATTGATTTCCTGTAGTCCTGAATGGGTAAAGCTGTGCTTGCTATTTGAAAGGATCTAAGTACCTACCCTCCTTATCTCCACAATGCTCTCTGGAGGGAGAGACAATGGGAAGAAAGGCGAAGGAGCATGAAGACAAAAAATGTGATTTGTATAAACAAGACAAATCCATTACATTCTCCACATTACACACTGGACACATTCAAAGTTCAAAGAACAGAAACTAGATTCAGAGGTAACGCAGCAAATCCCACACCGCTGTCGGAGTGGTAGCACTCCTGGAGGAAAAGCCCAGGAGCGGTGAAGGGTGGATTTTAGCATGTCTTGCGCATGCTTATTTATGGTGCAGCACTTCTCTGGGTGACACTTCACAGGCTGCACACTGGCGAGCTGGAGAGCTTTGAAGAAAAATAATGAGCTGAGAGGTTCATGACATGCTATTAAGAAGTTTGTGATTGGACTTGGGAAATCAGATGGATCTCCAAAGAAAAGGGACCATATCTGAACCATTCATTGCATTTAGAATATTTTTGAGTCCCAGAGCAGCTATTTATGAGAAGGGAGAGTTGTTTTTGTCTCAAATCCAGGTTCTGATTTATGTGTAGTGAAGAAGCCGCTTTGCACAGCAGACCTGAAGTCCCTGAAATATCCATGACGTCACCTTTTTCTACTGATCTCCCTTTGACTGCACAGAGGCATGCTATTAGCTTTGTGCTGTTTGAGCTAAATTCTCCCACATGTAGCTAGCAATCCAGCCAAAACAATGTCAGCAGGAAATTTCACACTGAATGCTCAAGGTAGTCCCAGCTCAGGGAGATGGAAAGATCAGGTTCGGATGCTTGATTTTGCTAAGGATCAGGACAGAAAGAAAAGGCATCCAAGGTGGGATGTGGGGCTGCCTAGAATATGCAGCTTCCTGTCTTCCAAGCAGTGAGTGGTACACTGTCACCCTGTATTCCCAGGGTTTATGTGACATATGTGAATACAGAAAGCACTCAGCTCCATTTCTGGTGGTGAACCAAGGAGACCTTGCTCCTAAATGACAGAGGAGCCATTTTAAGATATGATATCATAAAAGATAATAATATCTGAAAGGGGGAAATGCATGCACCCAGGGTAACACATAAGTAGGCGAGCACAGGATGAATTTGTGGTTAAACCATTTATTCCATTGCAGATGACAATTTAACTCTTTGGAGCCCAGAGTTCCCCCTATGCTCATGTGGCATGAAGAGATGATTACGTAATCTGCACCGCAGCTTGAATTGGGAACATCTGGGGACAGTTGTAGGTAGCTAGCCATGATCCTGAAGCTCAAAGTGAGATCACTAGCCTCCAGCCCCATGGTAACAGGAAGGCATAACCCTTGCCCCGAGATCTATTGAACCGAGCAAACAGTGGGGCTGAGCACTCGCATAGTGAATGACTATTTGGAGAAAAGATGGGGTGGGGATTGAAATGTTCTGCTAATCAAAGGCACCAACTGTTGCTGCTTCTCCCGGCTTTCTTCAGAAACATCACATGGGTGATGATACGTTTTCCAAGCCTACGCCAGCCCAGCTCTAAAATGGAAAAGTATTTGTTTCATTTTTCTTCTTTTTTGCCTCTCTCTCTCTCTCTCTCTCTCTCTCTCTCTCTCTCTCTCTCTCTCTCCACTGTGGGAAAACGAACTTACTTTCAGTTACGCCTGACATCTGACCACTGTACTGATCACGAGGACACTGTGGTAAACCACAGGCCCACTTGAAAATATCTCTCTTAGGCACGGCTCCTGGGCTTTAGAGGGCACCATCCCTGGCTTTTGGTTGTGGCCATGGCTCTCAGCTCTGGCTTCCTCCATAAGAGTTCCATTTTCTCTTTCTTCCTCTACTGACAATGAGTGGTCTCGTCCCCACGTCTTCCAAATGAGCCAGGTCACAAAATAAGTGAAATGTAAAAATGGTGGCATTTTTTTCCTATCCAAAGCCTCAAACAGAGCTCTGACTGTACCCGGCACCCTTCTAAAAATGAAACAAGGTATGAAAACTTAAAGATGGGCGCAGGAGAAGGCTTGGTAGGTAGGAGCACTTATTTTCTGAATGTGAGGATCTGAGTTCAGATCTCCAGCACACACATAGAAAGCTGAATGTGGCCAAGTGGGCCTGTAACTCCAGCACTGAGGCAGGGGAGACAGAGACAAGAGAGGGAATCACAGTGGCTTGTTAGTCAACAGCCTAGGCAAAAAATGAAATCAGCACCAGTTCAG
Organism: Mus minutoides; assembly: GCA_902729485.2. Lineage (NCBI taxonomy): Eukaryota > Metazoa > Chordata > Mammalia > Rodentia > Muridae > Mus > Mus minutoides. The sequence continues at coordinate 86,445 of CACVCL010028414.1, forward strand.
TGAGAGATTCTACTTCAGGGGTATAGGGCAGGCAGCAATAGAGGGAGATGCGTGTATGCACAGATGCAAGCGAGTGTGTGTGTGTGTGTGTGTGTGTGTGTGTGTGTGTGTGTGTATGCACCCACACACACTTACAAGGTGGTAGGGGGTGGGTGCTGTGTCTTGATTAATAATGAGATGACCAGCCAGGATTTACACATACTCCCTCTGTCTGAATCATCTTGTTTCTTGTAGCTGTTTTACACTTCCAGGATCTTGCCATCTGCCCACTCTACAGAAACACAGGAAAGCGTTTTTAAAAACAATGGCTGGGGGGGGGGGGGGGGGGGCGGATCTGGAGATCTGAAATCTTTCTTTCACCCCACTGCTTACTGCTACTTTCCTGGAGAGAAGGCAGTGCTGTTCCTGCTGCACTGGACTTGCCTCTTAACAACCCTCCTTCTGCCCCTCACAGCTCACATCTGGAGCCTGAGGAGAAAAAACTCTGTGCACAGATGTGGCTGCCCGATTGCCTAAATGGGAGGGGGGAGGACACCCCGGGTAGTTTGTCCTGCTTGGATCCGACATGTGTCACTGGAATATAGGTCAGCATTTTGATGGATAGGTTGAAGCAGGCCAGAAGCAAAGGTTCCCCAGGATCCACCCCTCTCCACTCTATTGTCTTCTCCCCCAAAGCAAGTTAAGCCCCCGACGGCCTTGAGAGTCATACACAGCAGATGGAGCCGGTCTTTATGCTCTGCACACTAATTCTGTAGAAATCTACAGCTAAGCTAAGGCTTTATCAGTCTGGGCTTGGGCCAAGTTTCAGGCTGAAGTTCAGCTGGCCTGGCCAAACGCAGATGCCAGCTGTTCACACTAACCTTGATTCCCCACCCCACCCCCAACACCTGATTTAGAAAGCAGAGTGGCCAGGTGACATGCATGTAGCCGTGATGCACAACCAGAGAGATGACGTGATATTTAATTACTGTGCAGTTCAGGTGGGAGCAGGAAACACGGGGAACACACACACACACACACACACACTGAAATGAAACAAGAGAGTGCTACTGGTTTTGCCTAAAGATTATTACTTTAAAGGGTTTTTGGCAAATGCTTTGGTTTGAACACAGGCTTGAAAACTTCCCTTTCCCCCACAGTTCATAGAGGGACAAAGATATTAAATAAAAGCAGATTTTTCTTATGATTTAAAACATCAATGTGCTGGTCCCAGTATTGCCGAATTAATGCTGAGCAGACAGACAAGATGATATTCAGGTCCAAGGTTTTAACTTTGGGGAAAATGCAAAATATACTCACCAAAAATATTCAATTGGTCATTCAACATCACTGAACGGAATATTCTTAATCCGTATCTCAACACTCCGAGAACCCAGCCTGCGACTAATCGTCCTTTGTCTAAAACAATGAAGATACAGATGGATTAGGAGAGGGACTTGTGCAGGGCTGAAAAGTTCAGCTAGCAAGCAGAGCTTCAAGGAAAGTGAGATTTCCTTTAATTGGATGGACACTGGACGCCTCGGTAAGAAACTTGCACATGTGAGTTTATCATTTGCTAAATCGGTGTCTTTGTGTTTTCTCATCACACACATCGTGTCTAAGTATGTGTTCTGTTTCTGACACTAATCCAGGCAGTTGTCTACACATCATGTGATTCAGTTCTTACAAGAACCTGGACGGTCAGCCAGCCTCCTCATTATTTTGCTGCAAAGACTTACACAGATTAGAGGACTCCTTTAGAGATGAGATTCAAACCTCCCCTTTAAAAAAAAGTAAAAACCCTGTTGGTGCTTTCACAACTACACACTGTCTCTTTCAAACAGTGGCTTGTTTTATGTGTTCATATATAGGTCAATTGTTAACCATTGCGTTCCCACTTGAGAAAACCTATAATCTGTGACAGAAGTTTCTTTACATTGTTTACCTACAGTACTTAGACAAATGAAGGTTTAAAATGTATTTGTGTTGAGTATGACATATTGTTATTCCTTCTGAGTTAAATAGTTTGTGAGTTTATAAGTAAACCCTTACATCTGGTCCATTGTGTAAAGTTCACTGAAATATCTAGACATAGAATAACATGAAGTTTGTTTGAGACAGAGTCCATTATGGCCTGGGCTGGCTTTGAACTCCTTAAGTAGCATAGTTGGGTCTGCAATTCATAGTATTCCTGCCTCGGCTAGTATTATCATGTGCTGGGATTATAGATGTGCTCCATCAAATCCAACCTATAGTCTGGATCACCTAAGAAGAGATATTTGCTCCAGATATTAATTAGTAAGTTAACGAAGTTAGCATATAAATGATTCATTACTCATTCAAGTTCATATTGACAAGACAGACAGAAGGACATGAGCAGCCCCTTACCAAGGGTTGGTTGCCAGCACTTCTTGAACTAGAAAGAAGAGGCCAGGTGTCACCTTTTCTCTAATACCTGCATTGCCTTCTCCAAAGGAAAATAAATAAATAAATAACTTACAGGGGATAAGAAGAATTAGTTGGATTGCACTGGTCTGCAAGGATCAGGGGCAGACACCACCAAAGCATGATGAACAATGGGAAAAGGTAAGAAATGCATAGGCAAAAACACATGCAGCGAAGGAAGTCATTACTGTAGAGAGCTATGAGGACAGGGCCAGGTGAACCTTTGCAGTAAAGGGAAAGTAGAGCTGGAATTTCAAGACTGAGTGGAAAACAGACGAAGAAAGAGATCTCCACACAAAGGCCCAGAGCACACAGCTACCTGATGTTTGAGGGCTGGAAGAAAGGTGATGCTGTTGGGAGCAGGGCAGGAAGGACAGCCAGGGGGAGAAACTAATTGTAAAGGCTGGGAGCTCTGATGTGACAGGAGCTCATCAGTGGGGTTTCTTTTAAAGTGGATCTGAGTTTCTGAAGATTGCAGCCATGGTGGTGTCGAGAATCAATGGCTAATCATCTGATCCAGGAACTAAAAATCTAATTGTTCCCCCCACCCCCCAAAAAGCAATCAAATAGACAAATGCTTAGTGTGATTGACTTGTTAAGAGGCAGGAAAAAAACAGGGTTAGATATGAAAGGGGACACTGAAACAGAAAAAGTAAATATTTAAAAGCCATAACAGAGTCATGGCAACGACTTTAGGCCAAATCGTTGAAACCTTAGATACCCTGCAAGGTTTGTTGTTCTGTGGGTTTGGGTTTTTGAGGCAGTGTCTCCCTACATAGCCAAGGCTGCCCTCAATTTTGCATTCTACTGCCTCAGCCTCCCGAGCTCTGAGATCATAGTGTACTCCACCCGGACCCAGCCACACTGTCCACATTTTAGAAAGCAGAAACTGGAAATTAATTAAAAAGAACTTGATTCTACAGGAACACATAACCTGTAAGGGGGCAGGGTGACTAATCAAAAGTCACAATAGGCTTAAAGGGAATATTAGATCCAGTGATTTTGCACATAATTTTCTTTCTGAAAATTAAAAGAGGAAATAATAGCCTTTGCCATTACAGGGAATAGAGGAATATTTTCCGGATATATTAAAAGCCATCGCGGTATGATATCAAAGTCAGGTAAGGACAGAATGAATGAGAATCATTCTCATATATGGGCATACATGCAGAAATGCCAAATATTAACAAGCAATCCAAGGTGCATATGAAAATATCATACAGTAAGTTTTACATGGCATCTCAGGATCGCTTAGTAACCAAAACATCAACTATATGAGCTGCTAACCACACTGATACATAGAGAATAGAAATGGTCAGAAAAATTCTACCCCAACTTGTGATGGAAAAAAAAAACTTGCCAGCTGGTATAACTCATGCTTCTATGATTTGTTAATTATTAAATTTTAATTTAGGTTTTAAAAATCTAAGATTTCTGTGTAAGGGGAAAGAGCCGGTTTGAAGAGGAATGAGACAAAGAGATTTGGAAAAGGGGTTACCATGGCAATCCCAGGTGCAAAAAAGTAAGGTGTCCGTGACTCAAAAATGGCAGAAAGAGTGCTAACTGTAGCACTGATGGGAGTGGTGGACATAGGTAGTTGATTGGATGGAGAAGAAGGGTTGGTGGAGGGGGCTGTTGATTGGATGGAATAGAGTTGGTGGAGAGGAGCAACTGATTGGGTAGAGGAGAAGGGTTGATGACAGGGGAAGTTGGTTGGATGGAGAAAGAGGGTAGGTGGAGAGAGGCCGTTGATTGGATGGTTGAGGAGAAACATAATGAAGAGAGGAGTCTATCAGGACTCCGGACTCGGCTTTCTGGATGGGGTGACTGAATGGCTGCTAGCTAATTCAATAAAACAAAATGGAAAACACAGTTTAAAGACTTGTCTGAACTCAACAAGACACTTACGGGAGAGCACAATTACCACTGAAGAGAACTAAGCAACAGTAACCTAGAAAATGAGTCACAAACACACGAGGGGTGGTTGTGGGGGAGACAGTCTTGCCTTCCCTAGGTTTCAGCTAATGTCAAGAAAAGGAGTAAGCAGAAAGGGGCAGGTAGTGAAAAGGGCTTTTAAAGCCTAGTATGGCATATAGGTTTACTGAATTAGCCCAGAGCTACTAGCAACTTACTCACTAAAGAAATCATTAAGGAGATGAGAACTCAAGATGCCCAGATCACACAGAGAAGAAGGAAGTATCTTAAAGTAGTATATACAGAAAAGCTTTGCTTAGCTGTGCCCAATAGCAATATAATTGGCGATAAAAATGTTTTAATATTAAAAACAGAAAACAAGGGAAAGAAATCTTTATCTTCTTAAATCCCCTTCCTTAATACATTTCTTATGTGGTTTTGCCTTGAAATGTAAGCTTTGAGTTGGGACTCGTGGTGCTTCCCTGTAATGCCAGCTCCTTAAAGCGGGATAAACACAAGTTCAAGATCAATGGAGAGTAATTTAGTGATACCCTGTCTCAAAATGTTTTTTTTTTCTTGTAAGGTCTGGGAGGTTTCATTTAGTGTTGATCATCGAGGACTAACATGCGTAAGGCTCTATGTTCAGTACCTGGCACAAGCTTCCCAGTAACGCACCCTGATTGTATAGCAGTTAGTACTCAGTAATTCACTCTGATTGTACAGTGCTTAGTACTCAGTAGCTCACCATGATTGTACAGTGCTTAGTACTCAGTAATTCACTCTGATTGTACAGTGATTAGTACTCAGTAGCTTACCATGATTGTACAGTGGTTAGTACTCAGTAACTCCTCCTGATTGTACAGTGGTTAGTACTCAGTAGCTCACCATGATTATACAGTGGTTAGTACTCAGTAACTCATCCTGATTGTACAGTGGTTAGTACTCAGTAACTCATCCTGATTGTACAGTGGTTAGTACTCAGTAACTCATCCTGATTGTACAGTGGTTAGTACTCAGTAACGCACCCTGATTGTATAGCAGTTAATACTCAGTAACTCATCCTGATTGTACAGTGGTTAGTACTCAGTGGGTCACCATGGTTACATAGTGGTTAATATTCTCACCGTCACTGTATATTAGTACTTTGCATTGTGGGTACAGCAATCTTGTCACAAATACTTAGCACAAAATGTCACATAAATGAATAAATAACATTCACTGATGGCGGCATCGGTTGCTGAGATGCTTCTGTTAGTAACAAGACCAGCCTTCCTCGGTCTGAAAATTATGATGTCACTTGGCTTTAAGGAACTGTGGAGAGAGTGTTGGGGAAAAGGTCTAAATGGCCCAGCTACAGTTAGAGCGACTGTTTCATAACTGCCCGGTGCTTACCCTCAGAATTTTGGGAACATCAGATTTCAGATGGTATTAACCAGAGCCCAAACTCAGATCAGAGGGAGAATATACTAGAACTCCTTGCCAGGAGCAATCCTTCTGATCCGAGTAGCAAGAGCCGCACCAGGACAAAGGAACTTTTGAAAGGCACTTGAAAAAGAGTTCAGTTACTCTGCGGTTAACCCATCAAAGGCATCCTCCTGTAACCCAGAGGACACCAGGCCTCGACATGTGCTGGCCATTTGGAGAGCAGATTCATACAGAGCAGATCAAACATTGCAGGAGAGCCTCTTGCCTTGCAAATATGGAGCCTTATGAAAATCATTAAGCCATCGTTGATATTTATTTGCTTATGCTGAACTTGGAGCACCGCAACCAGGGCAATGAGGATCAGAGCTGATGACCCAGTTTCAGAGGCCCTAGTTCAAGGAAGGATAAGGAGCCTCTTGAGCGGACATCCCACCACACACTTGGCACAGGAAGGCTGCCTTGACCTGTGTATTAGGTTAACAGTCAGCTAAGCCTTCTTAGAAACCCAGAACTCCCCAGGCAGTTGGAGAATTTCCATAAAACCAAGAAAACCCTTGCAATCCCAGGGCCATAACCAGAAGAAAGTGTTTCCAAACGTCTTCCTTTCTCCCTTTGTGGCACTTGGTACACCTCACTTCCAGCCTTGTAAAACTGGGTAGCTCTTAGGCACACCCAATAATCTTTCTTAAGGAACCAAAACTCTTTACTGATGGCCCTGATTCCATGACTTGGAAGTAAACGTAGAATGAGTTCATTTTGCACATTGGGCATTAGCAGGTGATTGCAATTAAACCAGTGGTTCTCACCCCTCCTAATGCTACAACATTTTATATAGTTCTTCATGTTGTGGTGACCACCAACCATAAAACTATATTCACTGCTATTTCATAACTGTGATCTTGCCATTGTTATACATTGTAATATGAACATCTGATATTTAGGATATCTAATATGCGATCCATCTGAAAGGGTCGTTTGACTCCCCCACAGGGTTCATACTCCACAGGTTGAGAGACAATCTTCTAAACCAAACCTATCCAACTGCCTGACAGGGGAACTCTACTGGCCTTCAAATTTAAGAAAGCAGTCTTGCAAAATATATTTGCTTCCTGGCCTCAACTTGCCCTGTCCTCAGATGTGAAATTCCTGTAGAGGAAAGTTGGACAGAATGCCAGCATCCCTGACAGCCCCAGATTCAGAACGATGTGCTTCTCTGTACTGTGGGAGGTATCCAAGCACTAACTGAAGCTCTGGCCAGTCAGGAGGAGACTGGCTGTCAAGGAATGAGCTTGGCTTCTCCCACAGCATTAACAGAGACTGCAAATCTGTCCTCAGATTTTCAACACATATGTTCTCAAAGTCATTCACTTCCAATATTGAAAAAAAAATAACAAGAAAACTTTTAAATCCAGCATGGTGTGTGTACAGTGCAGATACTCAAGAAATGCTTGTAGACTGTTGAATTCATTAGCTGATAAATATGAAAAATACAGTCTGGTTTGTATTGCAGGACAGCTGATTTGCCGTCATACAGACTTTAGAAAAAACGAATCACTCCACACCTATATTCCTTTTTAAAGATTTATTTATTTCATGTATGTGGGTACACTGTTGCTGTCTTCAGACACACCAGAAGAGGACATCAGATCCCATTACAGATGGTTGAGAGCCACCATGTGGTTGCTGAGAATTGAACTCAGGACCTCTGGAAGAGCAGTCAGTGCTCTTAACCACTAAGCCATCTCTCCAGCTCTCCATACCTATATTCTAAGAACGATCTTCCCCTCAGAGTCTTCCCAAAATTCTCCTCTGTTATTTCCCAGGGAGCAAGTATCATTTGGGCCAAAATTATTGTTGTTTTTTTAATGATTGTGTGTATGTGCATGTGTGGTATGTGTATGTTCAAGTATATGTAGATCTATTTGTATGGAAATGTGTGTGCGCACCGGTTGGGGATGGACAATCTTGTGGTTACTTTGGCCTCCATTTTCATGTGGTTTCTGGGAATGGATCTCAGGTCCCCATACTTATAAGACAAGCACTTTACTGACTAAGCTGTCTCCCCCACCCTTCCATTAACTTCTGATGTCTCCAACTACATGGTCCTCGAAGAGAAAACCTATTTTGTTCATTAACTTACACTTAAGGGAAGGCAGTGCCTCCTTTTTTCCAGCACACATTCTTGCATGAAGCAGGTACTAAGTGATTGTCTGTTGGCTGCTTGATTTATTCACTGACAAATACTAAAAGTGCAATCTGGCTTTTACCACATGTCAGTTACATTTGCAATACAAAAAAGCCTTGCTCTGCATTTTTTCACAGGCCTGCATTCTTTGAAATGAATTTGTTTTAGAATTGGTTGAAATTAGCTTGGACCTCAGTCTTTAAGAGGAAATAGTATGCATTGTGTAGTGAAATAATATAATGCTATTGCTACACATATTGCAATGTTACTCTGACATTTCTGTTGCTTGACCCATGTTGGTTAATATCCTGAAGGCCTCAGGACAGCCATTTCTTTAGTAGAAGTGGGACCTTGGGTGTGTCTGTTTCTGTAGTACAATCACTGGTTTGGGTATAGGCATTTCTGTTGTGGATGGCCAGGCTTGGCTATGGCCATTTCTGTGGTGGATGTCCAGCCTTGGATATGGCTATTTCTGTGAGAAATGCCAGCCTTGGATATGGTTATTTCTGTAGTAGATGCCTAGTCTTGGATATGATCATTTCTGTGGTAGGTGCCCAGCCTTGGGTATGGTTATTTCTGTAATCTAAAAGTACTAATATTTGTTGTAAGTTCTTGAAGAGAAGAATATACCCACAAAGACTTCACTACTAAATATTGTTACAATGATTGTATTACATTATTAGTTATCTTTGATTTCATACTATATTTAACTTATACAATACACTTTGTGGTAGGTCTGGACCACATAGGGGGAAAGTGTATATGGAATTTGGTATTATCTATGGTTTTAGATATCCAATTGTGGATAGAGGGAGAGAGACAAAAACAAAATTATAAAAAAAAAATCTGTTAAAATATCTAAAAACATGATTTAATGACTTGTGAACTATCAACATAGCCAAGCAACACATGACAGTAAAGTCCATGCAAAAGAAAAAAAAAGGAAGCATAACTTGAGTATCTTTTTTTTAAGCCCTTACCAGTGTCAATTCCGACTCTGCCTAGTTCCATCTCACTCCCTTCTAAATGTTAAAGCTTATAAATAAGATAACTCTCTACTCAACAGTGTGTCTGTGGGGTGGCTCCTGCAAGAACAACAGACAGCACTCGGGCTGTCGCCTCAGGATGTCACTTACGGACTCATATTGAACCATTGTAGCAGGCCCGGCCCTGCCATATTCACAGTGCGGCTGACCCAAGGTAGCTGCAGAGCAAGTGAGTTGTCGCCGCCTCAAGAATGAATAGCAGGAAGCCATTTTGCAGGGAATGAGAAAAGCGAAGCAGGAAGAGATGAGGGATCTGTGAGAGAGCTGAGAGCATACTTACCCTCTGACCTGCACTGCCTGCGGCTCCTGACTAACATTTGCTTTCTGTGACCTGCTTCCTCCGTGCTTCTCCAACACAACCCTTTATTTTCACCGGTGGGTTAAAGAAGACATTTTTCGTCTCTTGAGAATTAGCTGAAAAGAAAATAGCCCTGTGTCTGGGACATGGCTTTGGTGTTTTTGCATTACTCTTCCTTTTAGGCATTGCTTTCACCCTGGACAGAATTGGTCATGTGAATTTGCTTACCAATCATGGAATTCACCTTGGATCTACTTAAAGGCTGAATCGATTTTATGTGAACTACAAAGGCCTAATTGTCAAATGCACCTTTGTTCTATGGCCAACCGAGGGAGATCTCACACTGCTTGGTGCGTCCTGAATGTCTCTATAATGGCTAAGCTTGTCTGTTCACTTGATTGAATCTGGAATCAACTATGAGACACCTCTGTGAGAGGGTCATGGATCTAGAAGGACTAACTAAAGGGAAGATCCAGCTGTAGAGTGAGTTGCACCTTCCAACGGTGACCCAGGTATAAAGAGGTCTGAGGAGAGAATAGTACTTGTGGTCTGACTTCCCTTCTTGCTGGTAAATGCATCTACACTAAAAAGCCTGTTGCAGTGAATGGAATCCTGACCTTCCCTAGCTACCAGGTCTTCAGCCAGCTTTGGGCTTCTAGAACACAATAGGTCCCTGTATTGACCACTGTGCACAACCACTGACATACACTCCACACTTGCAAATATTGGTGATGCGTAGTAGCTTTGTTTTGCCTAGGATCCTCTGGCAACTGGTCTGTTGCTGCTTACATAGGCACTACCTAGAAAGACCTATCTATCTCTTCAGTAAATGGCTGGATTTATTATGCCCAGGACAAAGAGAAGACATAGGCAAGTAGTTGAGTCTCTGTGCCAGGAATGCACTCTCAGACGTACAGATGAGAGAGAGGCCAAAGGGCTGTGTTAGGGAACAAAGCCGCCTCCTCCTCCTCCTCCTCCTCCTCCGTTCTTCCCAGTTCCACTTCCTCTCCTTCCCCTGCACCCAACACCCAACAAGGATTGGAATTCAGTTCTAAGCCCCAGGGATCAGCCTGCATTGCATGGAGGTCAGGGTTTATGCTAGTTGGCTCCTACTTCCTCTTGAAGGATGCCCTGGCTGCAAGACTCTGATGCTTTTTCTTGAATACAGATTGTCGTGACGAGTTTCCGGGAATTTCAGTGGAAAGTTGATTTCCCTCAAACCCTCAGGACATGTCCCAAATCCTGAGGGGATTATTATTATCACTGCTATTACTATTTACAAAGCCTTTAAAACCTTTACAAATATTTCTTAAAGGAACAATGTAGAGCGAACAGCTTGTAGACCATGCCCAAGATTCTGCCCTTCGTTAGTTAATGATATAGCTGGTGATTCTTAAGGAAGGGAATCAGTTGGCTTCTCAGAGGCCAGGCAGGGTTGTCAGGTTTGGCAAATAAACATGCATGGCGCATCTGAGTTTCAGGTAAGTAAGAGCACAGAGCATAAGTGTGTCCCACATGTGCAGTGGGATATACTTATGCTATAACATCAATGGTTTGACTGACACCTAGGTTTACCTGATCTTTTATTTTACCACATAACTCTAAACCAGGAGGAAGGCAGATCAGTAAATAGATTTCCACCAACAGATGCTCAGTTAGAAGCCTTGAATGAATGGTTTTAGAAACCTAGGGTTTCCCCTGGAGTGATAGCTCAATGTTCCAGGAAGACTACGGGGGGGGGGGGGGGGTAGTTGAACACTGAATGAATACCCTGCTCCTTTCATGCCTTTGGCAGCCTGTGGCAAAGTGTGCCCCTCCAGCAGCTGCAGAGGAAAGGTGCTTGCTCTGTCTGTGTGCCTTTCCCCTTCCTTTAACACACTAAAGTGTCTCTCTGATTCCCTAGAGACTGGCTTTTGCTAACTGCCTGTAGGCTGCCATCCAGTGTGGCCTGCCACCTGTAGAGGTGGAGGGGTGGGACTCAGTGGCCCCGAGTGAGGGAGTAAACGGGTGGGGGGGCGGGGGGGTGCTGGTTTGGATTTTCAGGCTCTGCCACTTCCAACCCATGAAACATTAGGCAAGTTGATTACTAGGCCTCAGCCTTCGCACCACTAAAACGAGGATGCTTGTGAGCTGCAGAGAGTATCTGGAGAATGGAGGCTATTTAGTATTTCTCATACTTCCTGACACATAGTTGTCACCCTGTCCTCTAGTAACCACTGTTATTACTACTAGCTCTTAGTTCTTCACGCATCACAAGTCACACCTGGAGCTGGGTCGCTGGGTCTCTGTGTCTGTAACTTGGAATCGTACTCAGTGTCTTAGTCATTGTTCTATGGCTGTGAAGAGGCACCATGGTGATACAGAAGCAAGCTTTAGCTGGGGCTGGCTTACAACTCCGAGGGTTTAGATCATGCACGCAAGCATACATGGTGCTAGAGAAATAGTTGAAAGTTCTACAACTGGATCTGCAGGCAGTAGGAAGAGACAGATACGGGGCCTAGCTTGGGCTTTTGAAATCTCAAAGCCCAATCCCAGTGACACAATTCCTCCTACAAGGCACATGTCTCCCAACAAAGCCACACCTGCTCCTAGCAAGGTTTCACCTACTACCAAACAAGGCCACACCATCTAACCCTCTAAAGTGGCACCACTCCCTGATGACCAAGCATTCAAATATATGAGCCTATATAATATAATATAATATAATATAATATAATATAATATAATATATTATATAATATGAGCCTATGGGGTCCATTCTCATTCAAACCACCACATGTAGAAACAAGGGTTCTATGGGAATATCAAGTCCATTCACAGCAGGGAGGGATCCCTTGATTCGAAAATGACTTCATCCTCTCCTCAAGGACTCTGTCCCTTGCTTATTTCAGCTCCTGTGCAAATAATTGATTCTACAGCCAATGAGCAGATCACTAAATAGACCTGGATTATGTTACCATGAAACTCAAAGACTTCATGAGAGAGACAGAGAGAGAGAGAGAGAGAGAGAGAGAAATGATTTCTTGGGTTTCTGTCTACAATTACCTGCTTGTCAACATGGGTGTGGCGGCCATCTGTGTGGACTTTCTCTCTACCCACCATCCAGTCCAGCTTTGTCTCTGTATAATAAAACATACCAACAAAAGGCAACTTGAGGGAGGAAAGAGTTTGTTTCAGCTTACAGGATACAGGAAGCCAGGCAATTTAAAGCAGGAGTCTTAAGCAAAAGCTATGGAGGACTGCTTGCTGGCTCATACTTAGCCAGTTTTCTTAAACAATCAGGACCTCTTGTCAAGAGAATGGTACAGCCCACCATGGATTGGCTCATCGCCAATTAACAGTCAAGATAATCTCCAATGGGACAAAACCACTGGCCAATCTAATCTGGGAAAGCTTTCAGTTGAGACTCCCTTTTCAGGTGACCCTAGGCTGTTAACATTTTAAGCTAACTAAGACAGACTTCTTCTAGTAGATACTCTGGTCCCCTCAAATTTGGTAGACACCCCTGTGATCCAGGCCCAAGGCAATCAGATCCCTGGATTCCAGATGGCAAAATGGATGTAGAAGTGGGCAGGTGGCACAGTAGAGATAAACCCTAGGAGAGCTAGTCTCACTCAAGAGATTAAAGAAACCGAACTTAACCCTCCTGACCTGAGCAAGGAAGGGGGCGTCTTGGAACTGCTACTGGTTACTCATGAACACAAACACTATTCCATCTGAGACCAGAAGCAGTCAGAAAGGGGACTGAGCACATGGCAGAAACCTGAGGTCCTGTTGAGCTCTTTGATCTGTCCCAAGGATGCCAGGTGGCAGGTCGCATGCATCTCAGCCTTTCCTTCACTGCTTGCATAGGCTTTCCTGCTATTTGCTGATCAGTGTGGCACGTCTCAATGGCTGTCAATCATTTGGTATCTGGCCAATGCCTTGATCTTCAAATCTGCCATTTGTAGCTCCTATCACTCTAAGCTGGTCTCAGCTGGCTCATTTACCAGTGGTTAGACGGGTTAGCCTTAAGCTGTTACCAAGGGCAGCACTGCTACCCTAAAGTGTCTCCTTATAGAAACAGAAAGAGAATACTTCATTGATGAGTACTTACAGAGGAGTACCTCCCACTTTCTTAAGCATTTCCTTTCATGAGACCACTCCACACACCCATTATACAGATGAGGGAACTGAGGCTCCATTATTGAAGGCTTCCATAACAATATACCATAGGATAGGTTCTATAAACAACAGAATTTTGTTTTCCCACAGTCTTTGAAAGTGGAAAACAGAAATTACTTTGTTAACAGGGTGAGGAGGTGGGTTGGGTAGATCTTCTGAATCTCATCTGCCTGGCTTGCAGATGGTGCCTTCACATGGCCTTTCCTCTGCACATACTTGAGTCTGAATATCTTCTTAGAGGACCTAAAATGTTGTATTAGGTGCATGAGCTAGGAACCTCATTTAAACTCAATTTCCTATATGGTCTTACCTCCAGATAGAGTTACATTGCTAGGTGCTTACTGATTATAGGACTTCTGCATGTGAATTTTGAGGGGACACATTTCAACCTATCGTGGATGGATCCCATTTCAATATCTTAAACTGTGGATTATGATTCCCACATGGAGTTGCATAACTGAATGTGGTGGTAGCAGTAAGCATGGTGACAGTAAAAAGTTTTCTGAGCCAACAACAACTCAACTTGCAGAATCAAATGCATAGTGAATCTGAGGTGTCTCTGGGACAGGCTACCCATGCTATATCATGTGACTTCACAGCAGCCTTGAGCTGACACACCACACAGCAACAGCGAATGGCACCTGACATCCCTCCGCTCATATTTGAGACTGTCACACATTTATGAGTCACAGTGTGTTGTATTGTGCGTACAAACCTGTTTGCTCTTACAGCAACATGATGGTTTAATTACAGAAAGGAGAAGACTCAATATTCTCCTTTTTTATTTATTCTCAATATTATTTAAAATAATATTTTAGAGATTTTAAATATTCTTTAATATCTAACATCCTTCCTCAACATGTAAGTATCAAATTAGTGTATCTTTGTATTGTATTAGAATACTTGTTTTTTAAAAATGCAATTTGAGCTGCTGAGTTTCACACACACACACACACACACACACACACACACACACACACACACCATTAGATGAATTTTGGCTTGGAATTAGGGTAGAATTTCCAAGAATCTCTAACATGTCCCTAAACATACTTCTGCCGTTTTGTACTACGTGTTTATGCAAAGTGACATTCTCAGTGCTGACGATTATAAAATCAAAATATCAATCAACTCCAAAAAACACTGTGGATGCTCTGTATCCTGCAGTATCAAATATTAAACCAAGATTTAATTCTTTATGTAAAAATAAATCTATCTCAGTATGCAAATTTACTCTCATCTTTAATAAATAACAAAATTAGGTATATACAAGGAAGTATTTTAAAACAAATTTCCTTATGAATTATTATGTATAAATGATTGATTTGTGTATCTGTTTTATATATCTATACACTCAATGTTATAAAAGTTTCTCAAGTGGAAAGAGATTATGTATAGAAAAAGCTTATGACTATCTAGGTTAAGTAGATTCCCCCAGCTGATTCAGGTGGGTACACAAAGAAAATGGAATTCATGCTCAGGCCTGTCTGTCTTCTGAGTCCAATTTTCTTTCTAGTTCTTGCTTTTAATTTTCTCACTCTGCCAGACACTTAGGAATCATTCTGCCATCGAGTACCACAGAAGATGATCTGGTGGGTGGTACCAGGGATGTAAGAAAGGGAAGATGCATGCTTGCCCCCTGGTATGTGACCCAGAATGGACAAGAGAGGAAGAGAATGGTTATAAGATCTTACAGACATTCATAAGATGTCTCAGGAGATAGTTATCAAGGCAATAGTGCATAGTTCAAAACCAGAGCCGGCTGTGATGAGGTTGAAGGTTATGGACCAAAATGGGGTCAGGAAGAAGGGATCAGAGATGGCTTCAGGAGTCAGACGTCAGGAGGAGAAACACTGGCTTTGTCTCTTAGTAGCTGTGTCACTCTGGCAACACACTTAGCCTCACTTTCTTCATCAGAAACACTAGCTGAGCATCTTTAATCTTAAAATCCAAAATCTGGAAATGCTTTGGGTACTGGCATGATGCCACAGTGGAAAATTTAACACCTGATTTTATTTTGATGGATTGCCATCAGAACAGTCACACAAAATAATATTGCATTAAGCTCCCTTCAGACGATATGTTTTAATTTGTTATGGTTTTGTTCTGAAATGTCTCCCCAAAGCTCCTAAGTTGAAACTTAGGTCCCAAGGCAGTTTTCAAAGGTCAGGCCTTGGTGGGTGATGGATCTGGAAAGCTCTACCTTCACCAGTGAATTAACCCATTAATGGAGTCAGAACTGGAAGAGCTGTTGTGAGGTGGTAGAGATGTGTGCGCCTTGAAGGAAGCAAATCACTGGAAATGAATCCTTGGAGATATGCTCCCATCTTTCCTTCCTTCCCTCCACCCCCGCTCCCACTCTCCTTCTCTCCACCCCTCTCTCCCTTTCTATCTTCCTCTCTCCCTCTGCCCCTTCTCTCTCTCTCATCACGCTCCCCACCCCACCTCCTTCCTTGGCTACTGAGAAGCAGGCAGGTTTGTTCCAGCATGAATTCCTTGGCACTATGCTATTCTTTATCACAGGCCCAGAAACAATAGAACCAAGAAAAATCTCTGGAACTAGGAGCCAAAAATAAATCTTTCCTCCCTCAGTGCGATTGTTTCAAGTATTTCATCACAAAGACAGAAAGCTGACAAGAGTTGTATAAATTTTTTGTTTATAATTAGATCTCATTCCCCAAATATCTCATAGATATATATAGATAGATCTATATCTTCTACATAGATATAAAATTTACAGTTCAGATATTTGCATACATGTACAAATTCCGTCCACTTTTAAAAATGAAGTCCCAAACCATTTCCAGTCCCAACCATGATGGAGAGATGATTTTTAGTCTTTACTAATAATATTAGGATATCATTTATTTCTTATTAGGAACCTTTGAAATTACTTCAGTGGGTATCAAAATGGTGCTGCCAAATAGCCATGGCTGAGTGGAGGTCAGCTTATCTCTAAGAATGGGCAGGGTTCTTGTAACTAGAGAGGAGAACTCAGGGCTGAGAGATGCATTTGTGAACAGAGCTGATGGACGCTTCTTGACACTAGACGTAATGAATTTATGTTTTTAGTCCACTTAAGCTGGAGTACACTTCACTTTTGTCCAGAGTGTTCTCATGCACTTCCATTAACTGAAATTGCTAGGTCAAAAGAAGGTCTGTTTCTCAGAGAGGATGAATTCATATTCATTTTTAAAACACGAGCATAAACTCAGTAAAAGAAAGTTTAATCCTAGATCTGGAGAACGTGATGGACAGGCGGGTTAGGGGTGCTGGATGCTC